>JADDOH010008088.1:0-71553 GCA_016648135.1 Agrypnia vestita | reverse complement strand
TCTTTTTTAGATTGTGACGGTGGCTTACTTGTGAGATCGCATTCAAACAATTATTAAAATATTTTTCAAATGTGAATCATTTGAATTCAAACCACATAAAATGAATGAGATATGAAATAAATCACATATTCTATAAAATGTAGCAATACTTTTACAAAGAAACAGGCATTCCAAAATCGAACTAATATATCACAAGGACCAAAATTACTACAATAATTTTCGTTCACAAAATATTAAATAATAAAAATGCCAACTATCTATATGACAAACAACCTAAAGAAATTTCTAATACCTAGTATCACGTTTGTCTACAAATCTCAGTACGTGGTTCACATAAATGCTCAATCTTTTTTCTTTGATGTCACGGACCGTGGTCCGCAATTGTTTAAATAAAACCGCTTTTATAATCAAATATTTTCTTTCATTTATAATATTTATAAACCAAAATGATTTTATTACTATGCAAATGAGTCCAACGAATACGCTCCTCCTGGTCACGGCACCACTGTAATGATCCCGGTAGCCAGTAGGGTATCCTAATCAAATCGAGCGGACTGTATTTAATGTCGAAATGATGTTCAATTAATATTATTAAGCATTTTATTGTATTTCAATAAAAATCGTTCTCCTGGTCACGGTAAGCACTATGATGATCCAGGTAGATAGAGGGGTCTTCCTAACGTATTAACGATGAATTTTGTATTAATAATTTATTTAAAAGGCCGTTGCTTAATCGCCGCGAGTTGATATTTAATTTTAGCTATTATATTCAATTAATTTGCCAACTCCTGGCCGCGGCTAACAATGTGATGAATCCTATGGGGTGACCCGTCAAAAATACGTCGTGGTAAATAATATTAAATAATATAAATTTCATTGCAATGAATAAAGTCATTTGCCGTATGATGTTAGTGAAAATAGTTGTATGGCTCGGGTGGCAACGGCTGAGGTCGACAGATACGCTGTAGCTATAAAAGGATCGCGGAATAAAATATTATACCTTCTTGAAATATTATAAATATTGTATTCTATACAATATTAATGCTCTGCCTGTGCTAACTATACATTTAACTAAAATATATATTATTAACTGGAAATAATTATTCTGTGAAATTGCGCTTTTGAATGCAATATTAACTAAAAATATTAACTAAAATATTTCTAACATCTTGGGTTCTCATACTATATTGAAAATACCTAATGCCCTTTGCATTTACTAAGTATATTACCTAAATAGCCACAGCTATACCATCCTGTCCGTCAGGGACTAAACATAAAACATAGTTATATTTCTAAAAGTGCTACCTCTTACGCGACAAAAATACCTATTGCAGTCGGGCTATGAATATGAACTGTTTCCGCCTCATAATGGCGCCTGGAACCAATACTAAAAACCTCACTAGAAATAATAAATGCGACTAAATCTCGATAAATACAATATATACTATTCGTAATACGTCGTTGAATTGGCACATGAATCGTCTAATGGATGAAGGACCCCGTTGTGTATCGTAATAACTTCAAATTCTTTTATAGGAGCAGTGTGGAAACAATTGCATAATATTACGTAATAAAAACATCTAACGAACCTAATAATCGATACATTTATGTTACAATAAAATACGTACACTAGAAAGAATTCGTGTATTAGAAATAAAACATTTTCGATTTGAGACAAACCAGTAAAATCGTTCGAACGGCGCAAAGGGAAAAATTCACACATATTAAATAACACTGAAATTAATAATTATAAACACTTTGTATTAGCATATTCTTACCTTGAATGGTTCCGTCTTAGACGTGCATGAACCTGTTCATATTAATTCCGTGGGAAAATAATACATATATTTGCTATCTACGAAATACCACATTTTTGAAGTGAAACTTCTTTATGAATAAATAGATAAGGTCTCGGGGATGGTTTGTTCGAAAGGATTCTACAACAGCCCGTGAGTTTATATGAAATAATAGTTTCTTTGAATGCTAATTTTGGTTTTTTAAACCCTCAGCATCTCTGCTGAGAGGGGTAGAGGCCCCGCGCCCGCCTAAACCCGGTGGCCGACTTCCTAAGTGACTAAACGGCCCCCCTTGTTCCTCCGGAACTTACTGCATCCCGAGACTCTATCTCTTCTTTACGAGATGTGATCCCGTGACGCCCTTCTTTTAGGCTTATAATTGAGAAGGCCGTACTCTTTTGGTACGAGTTTCTGATGATGTGTGTTGTCTTGAGGCGCCTTTCTTTTAGGCCGGTGTTTGAAGAATCATGTACTCTTTTGGTACGAATTGATGACGACATTAGCCTCCTTTGCGGGCATAGTCAGCGATGTTACAAATTATTGTGCAATCTCATTATGCCTTTTCAGAATGGCGTCCCACGATTCTGCATCTTGCAACATTTACTTTGGTCAAATGTTAGAGTGTTAGTAACATATTTATAATATCCCAGCTATTCCATATGAGTGAATGATTTTTATATTTATTCTGGCCCTGTCTTTCTTACAGAGGACGAAATAGAAGTTAACGTTTCTATCAAGGTTTTACAGCATTCAGGCATGAAAATCCTTCCAAAGTCAGAGAATTCACGACGTTGGTTTACGCTGTTTTTGAGCAGGATGAGGCGCGAAGGTCGAGTCTAGTGGCCACTCCGATCAACAAGGGAGGTCCCGCTTTTAAGAGTACCTCACAGGGGCTTGCGCGAATTCCAGGCTTATGACACGAGCGTCATCCACAACCTCACCTAGCTCAACGTTCGTAAACCAGAAAACTCCAATTTCAGTTAGATCTCCCCATTCTGTCCTTTACTCGTCGTTCTGAAGCTACTTGTTAAGCCAGATGTACCGAGGTACTCAAATCATAAAGACTTGGCTGAAGACCGGATTGCGCAATACTTATGCAACACAGTTATTATAAGGCTACTAAGCATTTCTTATAGAATTACGTGTATTCAATTATTAGTAAAAATAGTTTGAAAATCCCCATACTTTAAAATATATTCGTTCGGAAGAATTTCTCGTACGATTTGGATTGATATCTGGTTATGCAATACATAACGCGTCGACAATATTATGAATCTATTAAGCACTGCTTATAGAGCTCCGTAAAATCAATTGTTAATACAAATGGTATGAAAATCCCCATGCATCAAAATATATTCGTTTGGGAGATATTCCCGTACGAATTGAGCCAAGATCACACAAGAAATCGTGATATTAATTATACATTATTGCTCCGATTTTAAATCTTCCCAAAATAAATACATTTCAATAGTGAAAATAATTAATCGATAGATAATATAAATGTGTTCCTTAGCTGTTACACAGTGGCGGTATGATCCTCTCTGGTACTGATGAATGGTAGATTCCTCCATACGTCCGGGCAGCAACTCCGTCCGCAAATGATGTTCTGGAACTCAGGGCTCCGTCGGTAGTCTGTTGGGCAGCGCTCCCGCTCGCAAGTCTGGTCTCGAACTGAAGGGGCTGAGTATATCGTGTTCGCTCCTTTTATAGTAACGATTTCACCATACCTCTGAAATCCACGCTAGTGCAGTGACTCATCCTATGCGCGATGACCTCACCGCCGGCGCTCGCCATTGGCCGGATTCAGCCATCAGGACGGTCGCCTCCGGCTCAACCCGTCGAAGGCAAAGCGCGCCTGTGATTGGTCCGTTTCGTTAAAATAACAGTAAAGCACCCGCTACACACGAGACTTGCTGTTCCGATTCATAAATAATAAAGGCTTGTTCGCACCTACTCACAAGGTCGAGTCTATTAGGATTGGCAAACGATATTAATTTAACACAGAATTATATCTATGGTATAATAAAGATCTAAGAAATATTACTTGTATAGCTGAATATTCAATATTTTGTTAGCCTCTTGTAATACATAGAATCTTAAGAAGAAATATATCAGGCTTTTACTTTTAAACGATTCAAACCAGAAGAAATATATTTTTGATGTCCATACTTGGCTTTTTTGAATATTATTATTTTAAGATTTTCTAAATTTATTAAATCTATCTCTATGTCGACCATCACAAACATAACAATATGGGGTGATCTGCGGCCTTCGGGAAGCGTCTATAAATATCTAAAAACACCTGGAAAAGCCTAGAAGCGACGAGGACCTTCTCCTGAACACGAACACGATCCAGAAAGGACGAAAGTATCAGAATTCGGATATATATACGGCACCGGCCGCGGCGCGGTTAGTAGTAGTCGAAGTCGACTACGAGCCGCGACAGGCGGGGTGGCCAGTTGGAGCGATAAATAAAGTGAATAATCAAGCGAAGTACTTAACTAAATTGTGAAATAAACCATTATTAGGAGTGAAATCGGATGCAATGTTAAATACATGTTACCCAGTGATAATACAGTGTTTATAAACGAGTAATATATTGTGAAATAGTATAATTTAAAGAATAACGTTAAGTTTAATCCATTTTACCTGACTTTGTACATTGAAAAGTTAATTAATCATTTATCAATAAATCGCTAATTAATTTCTGTGTTTTCATTCAATCCTCCCTAGCGACGACACGTGACAGATTTTTGATAGATCGATTTTTATTTAATTCAATTAAGTATTTTGATGCTTCATATTCAAGAAAATGGTATCGGCATAACTTATAAATCCTAAAAAGAATGAGCTATGAAAACATCTCGACATCAGAACGCATAATAAATGACACGGTATTTTAATGAAAGTAACTTTCCAGTTTATAATTAAGATTCGAAAATGTAAATTAGCGCCATATAAATAATAAATTACATGGTATTTTAATGCAATAACTGAAAAATATTAATATTATGGATTAAATAGGGATAAATTTATATTTTTGTATTATTATTTTATTAATAATATTTATATTTATAATAAATATAATAATTATTATAAATATAAATATTATATTAAAATAAATATTTTTGGTACCAATAAGGCCCTGTTAAAGATTCACTGTAGCGTGAATCAATGAATTATTTTCAACCAATTCGACCCCCAGTTTGACAAGATTTATTAACCGACATAATTAGACACTTTCAGAAACTTAAGTAACTTCATGCACGAACTGTACTTAAGTATTTAAAAACGAATTTTAAGTCGGAAGGATCGTGAAACCACTCGATTGAAGAATTTATAATGACGCGTTTATTCCAATAGAATACCCTGGAATTACGGTGAATAAATCTAAAGCACTTGTCATTTTAGGGATTTTCTTATTTAAGAAAATATAATTTAATCAAATAACCTTTGTTATATTTTAAATAAATAAATTAAACATATGGTTCATTAAAAGATCTTAAATGACCCTGGTACATCGTCCAAATTTTATATTAAAGAACAATATAAAAACATTAACAGACAGTGTCGTTTAGGAGAATACATCTTTTTATGGTTCAGAATTTGGAAACAACAGAAAATGTAAGAAACATAATTGCAAATTATGTACATTGATAAGTTATATAAGATATACTAATATATAACAAATATAGAGTGCGAGGCGTTCTAAGTTCATTCCATATCATAACAGACTTCGGCGTAAGCGAGAAATATGATTTTAAAATTCTTCAACAAAATCAAATTTCATAATACTGTCACAAAATCGCGGCAGAGGGGGATAAATAAAATAGATATAAATGTTAATTTTATTTAAATACGAAAAGTCACTGGACACGAAATAATTAATATAATTTACACTCATTTTCAATATCGAGAGACTTTTACTTATCTGTGGGATTGTTAAGTTTTTCAGAATATTCGCACGTCTCTTATCGCATTTATTAACTATCGAACGCCAGGTAGGTACTCTCTTAATTTGCACTCTTCGCTACTTTCGCTTATCTCACCTCTGCGGAATCAACGCAGTGTCACAGTAAATTGTCGCGTGTAGCAATTATGTCGCCCTTTATATAGGGAATGTCATTTAGAGAACTTTCGGGTACGAATTGTAAACCTTTCTATTTCTATTATTTTTTTATTTCTATTATTCTAATTATTCTAAGATGTCCAGAGTGCTGTAAAATCCTCAATCATGTGTTATTTCTATTTCTACAGTTTTGTAACAATACTTAGATATTATAAGTTAACTAAACTTTTCATCTCGATAATTCCAGACACACGCCACCCAGAATTGCAGTTGATAAAGACTTGACCTTATTAAACAGAGACCTAGTGTAGATTCTTATATATATTATACTTTATGTATAAATTAGCTGAGCCTATTTCACACAAAGTTGATGGTGATGATGATGGTGGTGGCATATATAATCTATATCTGTACTAATATATAAAGAAGTAAAGTTTGTGAGTTTGGATGTAGGAGGTAATCTCCAAAACTACACATCAGGATTCAAAAATTCTTTCACCAATATTTAGAATAGTCTTTCAGAATGGTTAGAAGCTTGTTGTTGTTGTTATCCAGTTATAATAAAAAGGCCTTTCGTGGTGACCTTTTTTTACAATTAAAGTCGACGAAATAATAAGGCATATAATACGAGAGGCAGTAAAATGGTAAATAGAAATATACCAACTTACAACACAACTTTTGGCCAAAGAAGCTATATCTATTTTGCAACAAAACTCTACAACATCCTTAACCCACCCTTCAAAAATATTGAAAAGATTGAAGAGTTCAAAAAAAAGACAAAAGCATGGCTAAAACAAATTGATGCAGATAAATTAGAAGGAGTATTGAAAACTACGCAGTAATTTAAAAATAGAAAATAAATAAGTATAAACTAGTCCGCCTCAGCACAGGAACCCCTAGTGAGGAGGACTAAGAACAATAATATCAACAACATCATTATACATACATACTATTATATTAAACATGTACAAATTGTATCTAAATAGAACCTAATAAAAAAAAGAGATAAATGAATACTCTCTACAGAGAAGTTATAGAACTTAAAAAAACCTATAAAAATACATATACCTATATGTTAAGGTTAATTCATAAATTGATAAAATATGAGTAAAATAAACATTAAAAATTAATTAATCGGTCGAGGGTAATTTAAGCGGGTAATGTTAAATTCTTATGAAAATAAATTCGCTTATCGTCAGGAAAATTATGTTTAGATAAAAATTGCCTCTTACACAACATTGTTTGGACGAGGTGCTTAGATTATATTGATTTTTCACTGATACTATTATAGTCTCAAACTAAATTCCACGCAGGCAAAGCTGCGGGCACAACTAGTATTTTATAAAAATTATATTATTTTGTATAGAAAAGACAAGTGCTCCTTTCTTGATAAAGTAATTTCCGGTTCGGAAGAAGAAAATCCTCTTACACTAATTGGGAATTATTATTTATTAATTGGAACTTATTAATAGGGAATAACTAATATAATTATTACATTAAAAATAATACAATACAATACCAAATAAAACATAATTACAGCGGAAATAAAATAAAAGAAATAGACCTTATGTATCAATTGATTAACATCTGTCGATATCCAATGATATCCGATATCGAAATTCATTAAATAAAAATTATTATTGAAAAATAGCTTGCTTATTAAAAGACAACAATACGAGTTAGACCTAATAAAATATGTACTTATAATATAATATAATTTTGTAAGATGTTACATTTGTCACGGTTCACAAATATCAGAATAAAAAATATTTTCTACCAATGGAATCAGGTAGATTAGCGCTTGTGTTTAGGATTAATTTTCAACGGATTAATAATATTATATAATGTTATACAATAAAATTAAATATGTTTTTAACATTGGTCGATCTTCCAGAATGCTTTTACTCTAGGACTAATATTGATTGCGAATTTTGTGAATATTTGAAAAATTGTAAGAAGAATGCAGATCTGACCATTAAATCACCAAAACAGAAAAAATCCCCCATCTAGACAGTTTTGATTTACAGATAAACGTTTATTTATTCAGTGCATTAATTCTGTACACTCCTAAAATTCTATTTTAAATATTCCTCTTTATAATTAATTATCGTTACCTTTTTAAAAAGTTTTTACCTACAAAAAGAAAGGCAATTGCGTATAAATATGTAATATCAAACTTCAATAACTCGGCTCGAAATAAGCATAGTTCTGTCTCGATATCGTTTTAAAGAAGAAGGATGAAGGTTTATGCCAGCACAATAGTAGTGTTCGAAGTGGCCAGACGTCGCGAAATGCGAACGCAAAGTGAACCCACGGTTATTCGAATTCGAAACGTGTACATAAACGGGATTAGGACTCAATTATTAGGTCATGGTTGCTTGGACATTTTCGAATCGTAAACAAGGCAGGAATATACATGTAAAGTATTTTGGACTAGCTCTGTTACACCCTGTATATTACTCAAGCAGAATAATATTAAAATATTGTTTTTTTTGAGTTCTAACTTTATTTTAACTTCTCCTTAATCACTGGATGCTTTTGTTTATGTTTGTTATAATAATCTGTTTACTTCATTTACTCAGAAATATAAACCTGTAATCTCCCAAAATCCAATACAAATAATACTTATATTCACAGCATCCAGACATCGGACCCACGAATAATCTCCTTAAACCGCACTGTCCCAAATTACTGGAATTCTGAAAATATCCGCAGTGTGCCTGAGTTAAAAATAATTGTTTTGCTCGTTGTTTTATTACTTGGCAGAAAGATATAAAACTCTTTTTTATACTTGGGGAGATTACTTCTATTTCACCAATTTCCCCTGGAGAAGGAAATTTAACTGATTGAAAATGTTTATAGCTTTATATTTAAGATAACTATTTTAATAGGATATTGTAATAGATGAATAGTAAAGTATCGGTAAATTAATAAACTATTCTCTTAAATGTTGTGTTCAATTTTTTTTATTCAAGAAATCAATATCAATATTTCTTACAGCTTATATAATGATTTTTCAATTCAACATTTAAAAGACGTGCTGTCTCACTTTAGGTATGGTATAAAATCGCATGCTTAGAGAAAGAGATCATTAATATTTCGAAACATAATTATGATAATAATATACTTTATATAATAATGACAGCACATTATAGAATAAGTTGAACGTATACATATACTTCTGAATAAAGCAAAATTAAATGTTTGTCGGATAGAAAA
The DNA here is from genome assembly GCA_016648135.1 of Agrypnia vestita. Lineage (NCBI taxonomy): Eukaryota > Metazoa > Arthropoda > Insecta > Trichoptera > Phryganeidae > Agrypnia > Agrypnia vestita. Next base: position 62,469 of record JADDOH010008088.1, on the reverse strand, counting down.
ATATGATAATAATGCGATACGAATATTACTAAATACATATTATATTTCAAAATACATGTTGACGTACAACTCATGTTTCGCTGAAAAAAAAATGTTTAAAATTAAGATTGATTTCGAAATATTTTATAAATTGTCACTTATCAATATTTAACTATCAACTAATATTGTTCAGCAGAAAATCAAAAACTTTTCTTTGAATTTGTAGATCTGCAAAAGACTAACGATGGAGTTATAAAAGGAAGGTTATGGTAGGCACTCTCTGGTTACATGGTGAAGAGTAGACTTACACATATACATGCAATTGCATCCCTCTACGGTGGAAGTAGGTATGAATGAGGATGAGACGTGAGTTTTATGTCAAGACAAAAGAGTATGGCGCTCTATCCTCTCTGCTTACCCTGGCATGATGGTTAATGAATAAACTAGTAACTAATCAATATAAAGCTGAAATACTTTCATAAATGTTGAACATTTTTGACGGGTTATATAGCTAATATTATACATAAATTGAATAGTTACATGAGATATAAAATTATCGCACACATAAAGAGTGATAAAGAGGTTTTCAAGGTTAATAAAATCATTTCACTAGCTAAATATACATGATAAGTTCCGATAATTAATTAATTTTTAACGATTCAAATAAAACATCTGCAAAATGTTATCACTTATCACTCAAAAATCGATCATAAAATAATTTACTGTAAACTTTTAATTTCTTCAATAAATGCAAAATGATTTTGTGGTGACATTATTGAAATATTGGGGTTAGTAAATTGATTTGTAATAATTGTAATTATTTTTATGTAGGAAAAACACTTAGAAATTTTTATGTTAGAGTTTAAGGTGTTTAAGTACCTATAATTATTCTGGACTTGTAAATCATCTTATGGAAATGGATCATCCTTTTGATTAATAAGTGTTTACAAATTTTACAAGTAAAATTTTTTGGAAAAAAAATAACGTGTTAATTGTAAATTAAATATTATAAATAACCAGATCCTTTTCGCAAATTGTTATATATTTACACGTATATACCTATTATGAAGTATTTAATGCAAGTAGTTATAAGTGTCTTTTAAATATGTTTTCATATTAGTACTTGATTATTTTTTCATCTCCCATATATTTATCTTTTATTTTTGTGTTGATGTAGGAACTATTGGCTCCAAAATATGTTAGTATTTTCAATAAATTATTCGTGTAAACAAAGTATATTCTGAATGATTATTATGAGTTATGTTAACCGTATAATCTCTACTGAGTTTAATATATTTTTTATTTTCACTACTTTAATTTCGAGAGAATGAGAGTCTATCTCTTATCGACAAGCATTAAACTGCCTACTAATTTATTTTGTATTTCACCTGTCAATGAGAGATTCTGATTCTCATGAAACTTATATGATGAAAACCTAAAATATGTTTTTATGTTTTCACCAGTAACTCAGTAGAAGCAACAAGGTTATTATAATGACTTCTTGAATGAATGATTTATTACTTTGTGGTGACATATTTAATAATTAGTATACGTTATAATTAGTATACTAATCTTTTGTAACATATCTTATAATTAGTATAGTTATCCTATGGATATAATTTATCATTATAATTATAATTACACGTTATAATTAGCATAAGTTGTATTCTCCCGAGGAAAGGAACTTCATTCCCGAAACTTGTAGGAGTATTTATTCAAATTAAATAAAGAAAAAATATTTAGTGGCGTATACCAAGTCGTGTTTTATTTAATAAATAATTGTTAATCTATGTAATTTATAATAATCTGTCATTATATATAATCTCTAGAAATTAAACGGTAAATTTATTTATTTATTTGTTTATTGTTTATTTACATTTGTTAATAAATTTACTTATTTAAAAATAAATAACTGCCACACTAGATAAAACCTGTTCTGTGGCAGGCATATGGTAGGTATATTCATATCATATGAATACCTAAATCTAAAAGAAAAGAAAAAGAAAAGAAAATATACATTCAAAATTAAGATAAGAAATTAAGTAGTTACAAAAATAAATATTTAAATTATATAAATCAATTCAGAGGTCAAGAGCGGATCATTTCTTCAGCATACCTTCTACCTGATATTTTTATAAACTTAGTAATACGATGTTTAAAAGGTTTGTGTAGAATTATTTCTTAAGTTTCATTAGGTAACTTGTTAAAAACCAGCGGGGCAGTGAAATTAAATTGTCTTTGCCCTAAAGAAGTTTTCCTTTTAGGTATCTCGAAATTAATTGTATTTGCCAGCCTTGTAACCCGTGTTTTTTGTGTACGATTAAAATTTACCTTGTAACGTATAATTGTCTCGGGTCAAGAATATTCCATCCAAGTATATTCTTGTTAATTATATGTAAAATATATCATGTTTAAACATAGATTAAATTTATCCAGCAGCTAGATACTTGTCAATTTGTCCGGGATATTAAACCATCACTCAACAATATTAATTGTGTTTCGATTACTAGAATTTCACCAAATAACCGATTACACGCCCCAACAAGTACGGAGCCTACTCGATCAGGACACGTTAACAACTTAATTATCTCCGTAAACAGCGACTGTCGCGCTAGAAACTTGTACAAATTTAACAACTAGTCTGTCAGGCTGTATTGATTTCCTTTATTTGGGTGCCGAGCCTCGGCGGAAAGAGCAAACAGCGCTGAAACTCCAATCGAACGATTTCCGTGCTACTAGCCTTTCGAATTGGAGCCGCAATGTGCATGTTCGATAATTAAATTGAAGCAGATTTTCGGATCTATTCCCATTGGTTTGCATTATTACAAATTATTATAAATGGATCGCTAATTGATTTTTAATATTTTTTAACATATTGTCACGGGACGTGGTTTTGTTAACATCATAAAGTGAATTTCTCCGCGTCGCGTGTTCCTTTTATAGCAAAATTTAGCCGAACGATTCATTCTAGAGATAACTAGAAACCTGTCGAATGTTCTAGATTATTCTTCGTGTGACTTTCTTTGACGCTCGAAGATCGTAGAAGGCTCCTGAGAAATATCGCAATCACGGATGAGTGACCCCGGATAGTGTGTATAATCGATGTTTATTTTCAGCACTTTTAGTAGTAGTAGGTAATATTAGTATGTACTCAGTCTCTAACATTATATCTGCATGATATTCTTCGGAATTATTTAATTAAGCCAGGTTATACAGTTCATAAGCTCTGGGCCACCATATAAAGACTTCTATATACGTGTACCATATAAATAACTTCGTCTCTGTGAGACTTTTATATATTATCTTAATTAATAATTATTCTTCTGTGGACGAAATCCAGTAAGTGCGTTCTCAGAACATACGTAGGTATAAACATATTGTTGAAAGTGTTTTCTCGGTCGGTCCGTAACGTCAGTAAGTTTCGTATTTACAACTTTAAATAGTGTTGTTGTAATTGATTGTGTGACAATATATGACAAGCTGGAAGAAATCAATATCTACTACCTAACTTCTTTATTCAAAGGGCAAAAATGTTTCAATAAAGCCAACATTTACACTATATTAATAGAAATATTGACATTTGATCTTTCGGTATAGTTCTCAAAGAAATTTTACGCTTTTTTTAATTTTTTCGGAATATTTTAAGTATGTTCAAATTTTTCAAGAATCCTTTATTGGATTTCATCCCCACGTTCTTGCAAGTCACTTTAACGAATATACGAGAGGTACGATTTTCTACTACAGGGTCTTCTCTAGAATCTGCCTCAGGTCAATTTACAGCTGTGAAATAATTTGCATCTGCACGTCACAAAGGAAATGAAAATTGAATTCAGTCGGTTGTGCATTTCGTGTGACAAAGTAGTTCGTGGTTTGTTTCGTGTCCACTGGCGATGCAGAAAAGACGGTCACCGCACGCTCAATCGATTTCCATGCACACGGGTTGACTCTATTAGCCGATTCTTGGCTTCCATGCATGCACCCACCCTGTGGGGTAGCCGACTACCCCTGAACCGTAAAGGGCCTCCCCGAGGCAGCTGGTCTTTTCAGAGTATTACAAATCTCGGCAGTATTAGTACCTACCTTCGAGATACTTTCTATACAATTCATAACTGAAAGTGAAATCGTTATTTTTTAGATTTTAATTAAAACAAACTGTTTTTACTATTGGAGGTTCAGATTTACATTTCAAGACACTTCGGGAAAAATAATGAATGTCAATAAATGTTTATTCAGAGAAAAACAGGTTTTTATAGTTTCAAAGTCCATATTTCTTTCACTTATGTTTTTTTTATATAAATATTCAATCAACTTATTACTATATGAACATATTCTTTGTATGTATGTATAATAAATGTATGTTCTGTCAAATTGACAATGAAGTTTGGCGGGCGGATATTCCTGTTTCTTGCGATGGATAATCAGATATAAATTGAACTATTACAGCGGACCACGACGTTTTTAACCAATTCTGATTTATTGCATAAAAGAATACCCTTAAAAGGCAACAGATGGTTTCATTGTTTTTCCCGAGGAGTTTTTGTTTATTCTGCGGACATTAATTGATCTAGTTCAGAGAAATTAATTAAAAGTTATTTTTCTTCTTTATCGTCTTTTCAACAGACCTATTTGGTCTGTCCTACAGAAAATTGCGCCTCCTGTGGTGGATTCACAGTTGTCCTTTCATCTTTTAGTAGGTCTTCGCACTTATAACACACTACATATAATATAGTCAGCCTCATGGAGGTTCCGTAAAGTTGACTATGTAGTACGATTTAAAGGAGCCTGGTGCTGTTCATTCTCTGGACATGACCATACCAGTCCTTCCTTTGCTGTCTACTCCATCGTACAATGTCCTTAACCTCACAGAGTCTTAACACTCTCAGAGACTTAACAATACAAAAAGTAAAAAAATAAAAACTTCCTTTTATCACTGAAAATCACACCCGACAAAACACGCATATACTTAACACAATATTATGACACCTTCTTCTGGTTTGTGTTTTCTGGGGTATGATGCCATGTTATTATGACCTTTCTGGCTGACATTTCGGATTCCATCCCATGTCGGCCAGAAAGGTCATAATAACACGGCATAATACCCCTGCAGACACAAACCAGAAGATTCTGAGTGGCCGTGAAAACCTAAGAACATTCTTATGACACCTTATTTATGCAACATCATTATACATATTTTTACAGCCTACCAGACAATAGTAGAAAAATTACAGATGAAATATGACAACTTGAAGCCATTCAACTCTTAATAAAAATCATAAACATAATCAAACACAAAATTTTATAATTTCATCGTGATACTCCTATTTTAAACACAAGCGCTCGTTTGTATAGACGAGAAACAACCAAAATCTGCATTATTTGAACACGGATTGTAGAATGGATAAGTTATTGGGATATTGATTTGGTATAGATTTATGGAGAGGTCATTGGGCAATGAAAGAAATAAAAAGCTCTCACCTTGTTTTTTTCCGGATCCAGATATATGGACTGGTTTCTCCCTTATTAGAAGAGCGCTACATCTCAATGTGTTCTTCTGGTTCACTTTGTTTCTTATTTGAATGTTTGTACGTTCACGTACACACAAAAACCTCACAGGTCAGCACGGTAAAGCAGATAACATTCAAATGTTTCAAAATCAAGCAATATTGTGTCAAGTCATAGAAACAAGATTTTGGCAGAGCGCTCACTATGGAAAGGTGTAGGAGAAGGTGGGTGTGTTCAATAACATCTGGACCAGCTCATAAAGATCAAATATACATGAAGTTGTAAGATAAATAAAAAAAATTTAAAAAATTAGCATGGATATGCATTAAATTAAATCCTTGGCTTTACCCAACCGAGTTTCTCCAGGAATGGATGACTTTTAAAAATAAATAGGATTTACTCATACGTGGAAGTTTTTTGTGATGAGATTCCTTTCAGTACCTAATTGCGCCTTTTGGCATGTTGAAGCGATAAAAAAATGAACATCTCTTATTTATCATCGCCCCAGTAAAATCCTTAATTCATATTTCAGCACATCCATTTGCGTGGATTTTAATGCTGTTCGTTTCTGATTAGAACAAGCTCCCCCATTAAGGCAAATATTGATAAAAGATATTGCACCGCGTACTATTTACACGCTGGAATCATTTTCATTTCAGGCATCAGTGGAAAAAGGAGCCATTTTCCATTTCAATCTGCCAACTGGAGTAGCAAACATTGAATAGATTTCAATAGAAGTGGCGGAGGATTTATATTCCATCACCTTTTTGCTGTATGAAAGATTTTCCTACTCGGATAACGGGAATTTTTGAAACAATCGCTTTTATACGCGGCCTTTTCCTAATATTTGAAAATCGGTCTTCAAAGTGAAAAAATCTCTCTCAGAAAATAATATTATATTTCAAAGCATGCTTTTTGTAAGAAGCTTTATTGTGGAAGACAAAAATAGTATTTCATAAGCAAAGTATCTACGAGTAAATTGTTTTCAGGTTTAGTACGATGAACAAAATAGATACCTAGACGTGTTTATAAAATATAGCAACATGAATTGAGCCTTGTTTTAAGTCTTCAAGGTTAGTGGATAAACATTTTTTCATATCAAAACAATTTCAAAACACGTATCGTTCGCAAATCGTTAATAATGACAGCCTAGAATGTTTTATTTTTTTATCTTAATACTTTTATTTAAAAAAAAAACAACTTAAATATATATGCCCAACCTATAAAGATTATTTTATAAATAAATCCCACCTCTAATAATGTATAAGTGATAGATAAAGAATAAAGAGACAAATAAAGATATCAAATTTGAGAACCAACAGGCATAATACCACTATACATACTCGGAAGTAAAAGGTACACTACAGTGTTGTCACAAACTCAATTTCAAGAATGAAACATTTGAAAATACGAACACTTTTAAGAGTCAAATCCTTGATTTTGGGTAGCGATGTATTGTAACATTATCCATATACTTATCTCAAATGATTTCTGTGTAATAAAAACTACTTTTTGAGCGAAAATATTTTGTAAATAAACTACTTCTAAATGGTTTCTGCTTAATAAAAACTTGTACTTTAATTTGGCTTGTAAATACTCCTCCCATAAGCTCAAGCTTTTGGCTCATATTAGGGAGAATAATGTCATACTTAAATATAATAATATATGTTAATTTTTTTATAAAAGTCATTTTTATGTATCTGCTGTAAAAATAAAAAATAACTAAATGAAAAATATTAACAAATTTCTTGATATTGTTTAACGCTACAACTGCATACTTATAATTATATACTCATAATCAAGATATGTTATAGATATCTCATAGAGATGAAGCTATTTATATGGGAAACTAGGTATGGAAAACTATTGGGTGCCTATAGGGCTTACGATCTATCGTACGGCTGGCATACTCTAAATACTCTGAATATATACTAGTAATAATTGGCAGAAGATATTATTTGCTTTATTACAAGTGTACAAAATTTTTCGTGAAACTTTGCTTTATAAATTCAGCTGAAACACTATTGTGCTCCACTATTTTTTATTATATTTTACCTAAGAACATTTTCGGGAACATTTTTCATAATATGAGTAGGTAGGTACCTTGATAGTGTGGTGGTCATGACGCTCACCTAGTGATCTGGTGGTCGAAGGTTTGAGCCCCATTCCAGGAAACCAGTAAGTCAGTCCTACTTACATAGCAAAGGCTTTGAGTTTAGTTTACAAATAGTACAAGTATTGATCTGACACTTTTTCCGTGTTCAATTTTTTTAAATAAAAATAGAATTATAATAAAATTTAAAAACATCCAAATACTATGAAGATACCATAAATAAATTAAATAATCAAGGACATGAAGAAAGAAGAAATACAAAAAAAAACTATTTATAAAATTTATTATAGTTTTACTTCAGTCGAAAGATACCTAGTGCTCCACTTCACAAGAGGACGGCTTCCGCTCAAAAACAGATCAATGATATAGAATTCTAGAATAAGAAGTAGAAAAAAAATCTTTATCAAAAACTTAAAAAAAATTTTTTATTAAAATTAATTAAATCATAAAACTATTTAATAATCTTTATCAGAAATAATGAAAAAAAATGCAAACTTTAAAGAAGTTTATCTCCATAATGTACATTGTTGGTAATATATTATTTAATAACAATAACGACTGAACATAATTAATTTATTGTCGCATGAACATTTTCGAGGATTTACTTATAAAATATTGTGGACTAGCTATGTTTTACCCCAAATATAGAATCATAGTCACAAAAACACGATTGGAAAAAAATTCATACCTGCTCGGATTTTACCCCGCCATACAAATGCGTAATTTTTTACTGAAATCCATTTTCGTTCGATTTTCAATTGTTATTACCGCAGCAGTATTAAATATTTCCTCCCTCAACTTTCGTTAAATCGTGGGGCGGGCAGGCTCCATTGAAACAGTTTACCCTCGCAACGTTTTGATGAAATTTTGCGCCAATGATTCCGCGCCTGCGAAGCGACCTTTATTTTTTCTCCGAGTCGGCGTAAAGCTCCGCGGCGCCGACCGACCGGCGTTACGACAGATTTTTTCGCTCAGCAAAAACAAAGGTGCATTCACACGCTGGCAAAAACGTCACCTCTCTACCCCAGGGACCTGTTCGCAATCATTTGACAAGTGGATTAAAGTTCGCCCGCCGCCAAAATGGCGGCTTACGCTGGATAAAAAATTGCGCGATGTTCTGATTAATATTTCCGATGGAAAAACTTTTATCAGAAATGTGACATTGTTTTTTGCGGCTGTTCCATCAAAATCCATCAGGAAGGCATTGCATAAATGAAAATTTTGTTGAAAGTAAAATATTGAAGCTTTCAACGTCCTTCCAATATTTTCACGATTTTTTAATCATAGAACACCAGCTGACGTTCATCATTTTTATTGAAATATTAATTAAAATTTAAGATGTTAACATCTCAAGTATAATTTGGGTTTTGCGTGACGTGACTTACTGTAAATGTTAGTTCGACTCGAATATCATTGTTTGTCCTGCAAAAACCGACCAAAAAAACGGTTTTCGTTTTCTTTTCAGATCAATTCGTTTTAACAATCTTTAAGAAATTAAGAAATTTTGTATTCTTTAAGAAATTAAGAAATTTTGTATTTTTAAAATTTTTGTTTTAAAAATTTTTTAAACGTTTTTTCTTCACTTATAAATAATGTATTCATGGTAAAATAACCATAAATAGATTATGAAATCCATGAGAAAAGTATGTATTACACCTATTAAAAAATAATTGCACGTACATTGAATTTTATTTGTTTGCATATAGATAAAAAATAAATTATTATAATTGGAAAAAATTAAAAAAAAAACATTTTAATAGACAAAACAAATTTATTGAAAAGAAAAATGCAGCTGAATTATTTTTTATACAATGTCAAAATTTGGAGGAAATATAATATAATAAATACAAAAATATCACGATTGCACATATAATTTTATTTTTAAAAATCACGATCGAATAAATGACATTAAATTTCGATATAATTAAGATATATATTGTATTAAATACAATATATATGTTTAAATTTTTGGGAAAAAATGTTTTTTTTTTTGAAAATTAAAATTAGTATAACAACTAACACCAGTTCCTCCCTCAAGTTACGCAGCCATTGCGTCGTCTTCTTATGCCTTTCTCAAAGCATTTATGTTGAATTTTTTTAAATTTTGTTCCTTTTTAAATTCCAAATAAATAAAACCAAAGACAAAGATTACAAAATGCAAATAAATACACAACATCGTTATGAATTCATGAACATCAAAGCCATTCCTTCAAAGTATCTCGCGAGTAGCAAACGCTTTTGCGCGGCGACAGCGGACAAAAGAGGAACTCCTACGGACCTGTGTGCGCGCTCTGTGTGTAACACGAAATGAATACAGAATCCAAGGCGTTTTTCCTCCCGGGGCACGGCGCGGACCGGCGTAATGGAAGCTCCCACACTTCCCTTGTACCGAAACAATGGCGGATTCCCGAGTAATTACGAAATACCGCCATCTCACTGTCGACCTCGCTTCTTATTCCCGCCACAATACCGTACGTGCCCACCTATATCCGCCCGACATTGCAGACCGCACACCACACGAGAGTGCCCTAATTGAAAGAATAATAAGATCAAACATACACAACATGGATGTCGCAATTGGGTTAGATTTAATGGAATAAAGTGCCCGCAAGATTGTGAGCTTTGTCTGAATTTCGGTTATCTTCAAGTCAACCCAATTTATATTATCTCACATATCACAATGTTATATTCGAGATATTTAGAATGCAGCGTATTTTAATTAAAATCTTATTTTTATTTTATTAATTCAAGAAATTACATATAAGAGATGGAGCATAAGTATACACAAAATACTGTCACTTATCCTAGCTAGAGAGGGATGAATGGAAAAAACACGGGAAATTAATGAGCGATTTATTATTTAATGATTAATTAATTATTCAATAAACGAAGTCATTTAACACGAATCAAACGTAACGTTATTCCTTAATCTTCGTTATATCGCAATATATCACGAGTTAATGAACACTTTTTTATCGCTGGGTAACACGTATTTAACATTTACCAGAACATTCAATCCAAATCTGGTACGTTTTTTATTGCACTGGTTTATTTCGCCAATTAGGTACTTCACTCGATTAATTCTCTCGACATCTGTCGCTTTTAAATTTCTCGACTGGGCACACCTGGCCGTCGTATCGCGCGTACTTCACAGTGAACGTACTGTCAAACACGACAACTCTCTGCGCCGCGGCGTAGTTCCGTATTTATACACAAATGCTAGTAATTTCGTACTTTCTGAAATATTATAGTGTTTAGGAGAAAGTCCTCGTCGCACCTCGGTTCTGGACATTTCCAGGCATTTCTAGACATTTTTAAAAGTTTGTATAATGTTGTTTCAAGTGACATACTAACGGGGGTTCAGACAGTGCGTAAATTCTCTTTAGCATCTCATTACAATACGTATAACCTCTATTGTATAAAAATATTTTCAAATTTGTAAATAAAGTTATGTAGAAACATATATATAACGTACAGGATGTATCAGAGCTAGTTCATAATACTTAATAGGTGGATTTCTGCCTTAATTAGTATTGAAGCGACCATAATATTATCGAGATATGCGACATCGAAGTTAACATTTTTTTTTTAAATATTTATATCTTAAAACTTTGTTTTCAAAGTTTTTGAATGAGTTATGATCATTAAATTGTTATTTTTATACATATACCTTCAAGTATAAGACAAAGTAAAAAAATACGATTATTTGAAAATTTTAAAACACAGGGACCAAAAATTTCATTTCATTGATGATCCCATCGGGGATAGAATCCAGTATTGTGTTCTTGAATAATTTAAACATACTCCAAACATTCTGAATATACCAGACTGGTTAAAAAATTATAAGAATTTTTACGTGTAGATATTCTAGTGTATGATAATAATTTGGATGAATGTTTTATATGTACAATATTGCTTCAAAAACTCCAATAAAATAATAGATATCTCACTTTCAACGGCGACAATCTTAAATGATAGCAAACATAAATCACATGTGGAATGATTTGTACAAAAGTAATACATGTACAACTTTTTAAACAAAAAATTGATAGATGTGGTAGTCAATCATGGGTGGAACTAGTGACCGTTACATTATGTTAAGTGATAACTTAAAGCAGTCGTGCGATATATTACGACATATACTTTTAATACTAAGAGATATATATAGATAAAAAAATTCTAAGAGATATCTATAATATAACTTTTTTTTTTTTTTAATTTAAAATTTTAAATAGAGATGTGAACACGGAATACGTGTCACATCAATATTCTTACTATTTTCAAACTAAGCTAAACGCTTGTGCTATGAAAATAGGACTAACTTGCTAGTCTGGAGTGAGGTTCGAACCAGCGACATTTGGATCACGAGTCCAGTGTCCTAACCACAAGACCAACAAGCTACTCTATATCTAGATTTAGAAAATCCCTAACAAAGTTTCAAACACTAGTCTCTATCCATAAATATATTCCCCAAAATCAGGTGATCTTTATTAGCTTATTAGCGCTAGCGAGCTTACGGTATCGTCTTTCGTATCCTCGACCATTGAAGCTCAAATGTCGAAAGTTGAGCGCAAATTCAATTCACTATTCCATGGAAACCCTCGCAGTACTTCGCGCGACCCCCGGGCAATCCGAGAAGTATTTACCTAATAATAGGATGCTAATATTAACCCAATGTTTTGCCAAACATTTGAAACTGTTGTAGTGCTTACAGCGCCCACGTCGAGGAAACCATTGCGGGCGAAATGTTTTTGACGTCTGAAACAACAGTACTATGGAATATTGAATATTGGGATGGGGAGATGAAATCATCATCATCTTCATCCCCTTGTCCTAGTGAGGTCGGGGGCCAAACACTCGACAATGTGTTTCCATGTTCCCCTGTCTTGCGCTGCTTCTGCATGAGTCAACCTGTCTATACCCATTCTGTTTTCATACACATTTTTCTGTTGCTTCTCCCAGGTTAATATGGGACGACCCACCGGGATTCTTCTTGGTATTCGTTCCTCTGGCATTCGTAGCACACGTCCAAGGCACCTCATTTGTGATTTTTCTATGTATAGGAGTAAGTGCTCCGTATCGAGTGTGTGCCTTATGTCGGCACTTCTCACTCTGTCCATCAGTGTGACTCCCGCTATCTCCCTTAGAAAACTCTTCTCGGCAGCCTGGATCCTTGCTGTCACTCTCTCCGTCAGTATCCAAATTTGATGGCTCTATATATTAGAGTTGACCTGCACACAGATTTTGAAAACAGTTTTTTCAGTTTTTTGACAGTTTTTTCTTGACACTATGCTCGGATTGTCTTATCACCGCACTATATAGAGATGAAATCTATATAAATGTATTGTTATGGAGTTGCGATGGTGAGACACAAATAAAAGACCAAAACTAATTAATCTATTATTTTATGCACCAAGTCACTGGACACAAACTTTGTAATTGCTTTTATGTAATTATCACTAGTTGCTACTATCAAAAAACTTCCACTTGTTTGTGAGAAATTTTATTAAGTTTTCCAGAATATTCGCACGTCTATGATCGCACTTATTTACTCTCAAATTCAATTCATACTCCCGGTAGCTAAACTCTTAATCTCGCACTAGATCTTCGTTTCGCTTCTTTGGTCTTGCTTCGCTGCCAAACAACTGTGTGTGTGTGTGTGTGTGTGTGTGTGTGTGTGTGTGTGTGTGTGTGCGTTTGGCGCAATGCCGTCGCATATTTATAAAAATCCGATGTTCTCGAAGTTTCCGGCATGGTTACGTTATTTACTAATTCTGCTAGAATGTTCGGAAGACTTCGATTATGTGTATTTTTTACACATATAGTTTTAATTTTCATAACAGATTATCAAACAACTATGTAGAGCACAAAATACCCTAATAAAAGTTGTACTCAAAATGCCAATGCGAACAAGCTTAAAAATTGCAAAAATTTGTTCTAAAAAGATACGACAAAAAGATTATAGAACTCCATAATCACACTTACGGAAAATAAAAAAACTTTAATGTTATTGAAAGATTTGGCAGATATTTCGTGGTGCAACATTATAATGTAAAGTATGTTTTTTTTAACTTTGTAATACACACACAATATGAGTTCCTCTCATCAGGTATAGATAAAAACTAACTTAAATACAAAATTTGTCTATCTAATCGATAGGTCAGGGTAGGGAGGGTATTTTTTTCCGCAAAAAGCTTTAGGATTGGTGAAGTGGACTGAAATGTGATATTATTTATTAATGTGTTTTTGAATACAAATTTTTTAGGATTTCAATGGTTTCCAAACTACTCATTATTCATCCTCTATGAGGAACCGAGTTGGAGTAGTTTCAATTTGTGACTCCACTGAATTCTAGAAACACATTAATAAATAATATCACAGTTCAGTTCACTTCACCAATTCTAGAGCTTCTTGCGAAAAAAATTACCCCTCCTTATCCCCCCCCCCAACCTCCCCGATGAGTTTGATAAATTTTTGTATTTAAATTAGTTATTATCTATACCTGATGATGAGAGAGACAGCTCCTCTCGAAATTATAGTAGTAATTGAATAACTCGTATTATGTGTGCGTATTGCAAAGTAAAATAAAACATATTTTAAATTTTAGAAAAAACTTGTTTGTAGTTCTACATTTTAAATTTTTATGAGACGCGTTTCCTCTTATGAGGGCATTATCAATCGAGACCTGTGCGGCCTTGCATAATGCATCTAAGCGCCACTTATTTCCACTGCATTCCACTTCAGTCTATCATCATCCTCCCTGTACCAGTACAAGGCTTAACTTCAGTGTTGGTAATGAACTCTTTTGTGAACTTTAAATGTTCCCTCTAATGACATGCGTCTTAGTTGAGAATGACTATTGTTTATGAGGCAACACACACAATAAAAAGAACAGTTGAGTTTAAGGACAAAAACTGCATTCGACAAAGACAAAAACAGAATTTGTTGGTAGACTTTGAGAGAAACCTTCAAGTACATAGACGAAAATATTGCATATTTGGAGTGTAAAAGCAAAAGCAGCAATATCTAAAAAAAAAAAAATGCTTTCATCGATGATTACTAATTTATAATGTACTGAATTCGAAATTTTGTAGAAAACATAGCCCATAATTTATAGGCTACATCATTTTGAAAAAGATAGACATATAAAATTTAGAATTCAGTACAGAATTTTAAATTTGTGACTGCATTCAAATGCATTTTTTTTTTGGATATTGCTGCGTTTACTTTTATACCCCACATATAACCTTTTGCGAATTATAACCAATAATATCAGGTTGGGTTAGTTAAGCTTAGGTTAAGATAGGTGTGGTTAGTTTAGGTTGGCTTAGGTTAAATTAGGTTGAACCTTAGTGCAGTATATACCGTCAACACAGTTATATAAAATCCTCGCTCCTTTGGTTCCTAGTTTTTCCAATTTCTACAGTCACACGAAAGTATTTTATATATGACTTTTCTAAGGAATCTGAGATGTCACAAGTGTAGTAGATAACTGTATTTTTTTTAAATATAAAACACATAACATATGCAAAGAAATATATTATATATAAATATTTAAAGATTCATAAGTATGATAAGTTAAAAATAAGCATATTAATAAGGCAAAAATCACAATCCCATCACTCAATTGTTCAATGATTTTACGCACTTTTTGAACTTGCATAATGTTGTATAGTTCTTAAGTTCGCTGGTAGATTATTGTTTTTTTAGTTTTATTTCTAGATATCTGTAGTGGTGTTGCATAGCTGTTTTACTGCATCTAGGTATACATATTTAGGGTTCCAATCATGTGCGCTCTTTTGCTACGTCTATTTTGATCTTGAACTATGATTGTGTTTCGTTGATTAACAGTTTCTTTGTGTATTGTATTGATTGTTTTTATTTATGCTCTCTAAATTTGGGACCTTGAATTCTTTGAACAGTAATTCCGTACGAAATGTAGTAGTTTTTTTGAAATTATTTTTATGATCAATTTTTGTATTATTTTTGCAGAATAGTTTTATACGTTCCTCCCCAGCAAATTACTCCGTATTGAAATATGGATTAGACAAAGGCGTGATATATTATTCTAAGAGATTCTTGTTTTAATATATTGCGTTATCTTATAAATATATATAAATTTACGAATTCTGTTCACAGTCGTATTTATTTGTTCCTTCCATTTCATTTTTTTGTCTACAGGGTGGCCCATCCGATACTCTGGATTTAAATATCCCACAATTTTTTTTATATTTAGTAATTTTTTTCTATATTTAGTAACCCTAATGTTTGACGTTTGTCATCTGCTGCAATTGAAGTTATGAAAAGTCGATTGAAATAAGAATAACAATTTTTAAATGTTAAAACATTTTGCGAAAATAATGCTGAGACCGTTCGAAAAGTTCGTGGACATCTTGGTATACATATTTCAATTAATGAGTCCACCATTCGAAGATTAATTTAAAAAATCTATAAAACTGGTTTGGTTCATCAACTCATCCTCTGCGGCCTGCCGAAAATATTCCAGTCGTCATTAGAAGCATCGATGAGTATCAACAATTGAAGATTAGCAGAACCAGTTTGCAAGGATTTCTCACTAAATATATTATGCGACTTGACGCGAAAAATTTTTTTCCTCTGAAGTTTTATAAACTCCACTGCCGATACTAGATAACCACAAATAATTCCTGAACTTAAAATAATAATCCAACGTGTTATTGCTGAAATTGAGCGAACTGCCTTGCAGACAATTTTCAAAATTTTTATCAAATGCCAACACGACCGCAGCGTTCATTCGGTCAACACCATAATTTATCTCAATACGTCTACTTTAAAAATCCAATTAACTACACAACACAAATGCTTTGGTATGTTCTGCGCTGTTGTGAGTACATACACACGCAGACATCGTATAGGGATATTCATTGATCTTGAGTCCGAGCCTTTGGCCTTCGCTAGCTGACTTACAAAACGCAACCAACAGAGGATCTAGTCTGGGGACCCAGTAGAGGAATCTGTAGTTACTCTAGTAGGAGAGGAGAGGGCAGCAATCCACGGAGGACCTGGTCTTGGGACCTAGCAGCAGAATCCGGGGTTGATCGCAATAGTGTAAGACCCCGTCCCAGGCACCTGCCCAGTTTGTCACCGAGGAAGTATACCCAACAGCTCAAGCGGATAGAACACCGCACGTTCGAGTCCGTTATAATACTTATCCGGCATATCGGATGGACCACCGTATACAATGACTTGTAAAATACCGTCACAGCTAGTATTTAAATAAAATAATTGTTTTCGAGGACACACAACGCAGCAGCAACATAAAACGCTGGGTTAACTGAGAATAAAATTGTCAACATACGCCACGTTTAGCGCGCGCGCGCCCGCTCATTTAACCGTTTTGCCTCTGCCACGAGTAAGCACTTCGGTCGTGTGTGCGCCCTCGCTTGGTGTACTAAAATATTTAGCCTCTTTTTCATGGATAATGTATTCAAGTTGTAAATTTTATGACGTTCTCGTGTCGGGAAGATGTATCTATTCTTATCTTGATGCAGTTTCATGTCGGTTTCTGTAAGGAAGCTGTATAGATGCACTAAAAGATAATTACGTTTCGGTAAGATGACACGTACACAGAATTAATTCATTCGACAGCTAAGCACAATCTGATATCCATTTTCACACCACCAGATGAACTTTAATTTAAATAGAATATTCTATGCTCTTTTTCTATATTAAACACATTTTTTTATAAATAATATGGAATACTATGTAACCAGATGTGGAGGAAGACCAGGATTATACATTTTTTTTACGATGTTAATGTATTGGAAAAATAAATCGTGAAGATAAATTACTAGTTTTTATCTTTGTTCTTCTTCTTCTTATGGTGCCATCTCTCATCGGAGGTCGGCGATTATTCTGGAAATTACACATTTATTTACCGCCACATGGAACAACTCAGACAAGTTACACTTATAGCAGTCCCTGAAGTTAAGGCTTCCTACGCTTCTTTTACCATTTATTTTTTAAATTTATTGTTTCAGAGGCAGGTTTATAGTATTACATAATTACATACGAAAATAAAAACACTTGTTCTACCTTCTCTTCCTTATATATATATATTACCTGTCATTGGTGTTTGAACAAAACTGTTTCTTAGAATCATGCAGAAATACGAAAAACCTTAATTAATTCGTTAAATTATTATCATCTCTTTATAAATACAAGTCGTTGAATGTAAAATATTAACATTGATAATGCCTCCATAAGGCGAAAAGCGTCTCAAAAAAGGAAATAGGTAGAACTTATAAAACAAGTGTTTTTATTTCCATATGTGCATTTATTTTCTCCTAGATGATGAGTTGGTTTAAACTATATTGTGGTCATCCCATAACAGATATACAAGCATTCTTGTCTTGATAGTCTTCAGGAATTCTCTGTATTTTTCTATGCGCCAGAAAACTTCAACATTCGTCACTCTGTCCACCCAAGAAACTTTGAATATGCGTCTGTAGATCCACATCTCAAAAGCTCGACTTTGCAGTTCTTGGTTTAGTGTGCATGCCTCCACCCCCACCTTCACTCTTTATTTCCTTCACCAATCAAACGATATTTGCCATTACAAGTCAATTTCAATGAATAAACGATAAAATAAAATAATTAAATCAATTTCAATACATACTTTAGTTGATAAAAAAAGGCAGAAATTGAAGCCGTCGCAACATCTTTGAATGTCGAACATCGTTGGCGCCATTAATTTTAATTATTATACAGGTATGTAAATAATATTTTGGCTGAATTCAAACATATTTATATCATGAAATAATTTTATTTTGTATTATTTATTTGGATTTAAATGGAGTTTTGGATGTTTAAATGGAAGAAATTCAGTTTTTAAAATAAATCCAATTAAAATGATACTGTAATGGTCTTACTCTAAAAATGACCTTATTAGGAATGTAGACAAGTAAAAAGTGATGGCATTCGAGAATGAGGAAAGTAAGACAACGTGTGGAACAATAAATTTTGGTAAAAGTAGATGAGTTTTTGTATTTATGAAGTATGTTCGATAAAAGAGGGAAAGTTGAGAAAGATAAAGAGAGGAGAGTAAACGGTTCTTTGATAGCAATAATTTCTAATAAAAATATGTCTTGGTACTCTGGTACTTTTCATCGGCTGATTATGTTTGCTCGGATTCGCACCGCTTCGCGTATGTATTTTTGCCGCTGTCAAACAGGTTCCGCGCGAAGCCACTGGCACTTTGACAGGAAACGTTATTCCTAGAATGTTCTGGTATAATCTCGAGTATTTTATCGATTTCTAGTTGTTTTCAAATGATTCAGGCTTGTGCAGAAACCAAATTACTCTATTATGTATTGTTAGTATAGATTTAGACAATATTTTGCGACATTTAGTCCAAATTGTTTCAGTTCTGTGTACAATTTAGTACAGCCGCCCTTGACAACGACCGAACACGACACATGCAGCAAAATGTCCGCAACACGTCCTTCGAGTTGCGGACATTTCGCTCTCGACCCCCGGCTCGGTGCGGGGTGATACCAAAATGGTTATTTGTCCTAAAGTTTGTCAGGTTCAACAGTGTTAGCAGAACCCTTAATTACCCCGGCTTAATCCACTGAAACTACTCGCCCCGCTGGCCCCAAAAACCCCTCCCGAGCAGTTTCGTGGATCTGCACCAAATACTCTACAAGGAAACGTATACTTCAGTCGGTAAAGCAGACGCGACGCGTTCGCGAACATTTGTAAAAATACAAACCCTTTTATACTAAAAATCCTTCTGTATATAATATTGTTTTTGAGCTTTAATAAGAAGTACAGTTTATAAGATGTACTAAATAGATCTATCAGCTGAAGCACAAAAGTATTATTTTTTCCACATGTTTTTGAGTGGAAAGGTGGAACGTTAAGAGACAAAAACATGACTTTTTTCAAACCCATCTCCCGCAGAAGTGATATGAAATGAAATGAAATACCTACGGTAAACAATTTGAGTTTTATTGATAATAAAGTCACTGGACATAAACATTACTATAACACTCTTTTTAATCCGCACTAATCGTCTCTAAAGAATCTTCTGTGGAACACTTTATATTACGCCGTCTATAGCACTGATCACTAATGAAACTTTTCCGCAACTGATTATAGTGTGCTCTAATTACTCCAGTTACTCTAGATTATTCTACCTGTCTTTTCACATGAATTTATTTTTAATTGTTGTTAAATCGCTGCTTAAAATTTTACGATGACTCTAATTTATTATTTTCTTTATCTTTTATTTTTCTATTTTTTGTTTATTATTTTTATAATTATAAGCATTATAATTTATCAATATAATTAATAAAAATGAATTTTGTTTTTGCCACTTACGTATTGAAAAATATCGACATGTTTTAGAGCCTCTTCCTCAGGATCCAAATGTTTACTTTAACCAATTCTAATTTACTATTAAAACTTTTTCTTAATATTGAATATTGTGAATAACCCAGGTCCTTTTTATGACATCTTTTAAATTTGTTTTCATGTTATAGGTACTTCATTATTATTTATTTCCCTATATACTCGTAATTTTTATATTTTGACTGTCTATACTTCGAATTTTGATTTTTAATTTATTAGTATACAAATTTATTCTGACGAAGAGGTCATGTGTTTTGAAACACGTTGATATTTTTCAATACATAAGTGGTGAAAACAAAATTCATTTTTATTAATTATATTAATAATATCACCACAAAATTATTTTGCTATTTTTGAAGAAGTCATAATTTATCTCTTCTTTTGACTATTTGTGTATTTGATTTAATTTTTACTATTTTATTTTAAGTTTTCAATGTTTGCTTTTGATTTTTTTTAAAAATCAGCTATTTTTCTGGTACTTTACTATATAAGAATTAAATAAATAAATACATCAGCAGTAGTGCGGTGAAAGCCAAAAGTTTAAATTGGCTGGATCTATTTTGAGGACCTCTATTAGAGATATAATCTTAAATATCCTTTCTTAAACCGGGACATGAATCCCTGTGAGCCTTACCTTTCAAGCCGGACTATCATTTTGTCCACCTACTACATACAAATGGCTTCTTCTTGTGAATGAAGTTGTATGATTGCCAAAGGTGTACCTACTCCTAATACTCTTAAATAAGGAGTAGGCTCCTTATTTAAGACTGACTATTACCTCCTACGGTTGACAGTTTGATTACAAAATCTTTTCTAAGGCAGTTGAAGACTGTCGACACTTTTTATTTTCTATATTTCAATGTCTATCAAACTGGATTACTACGTTCTTGAAATGTGGGTGGAATACTCTTCAAAAATGTAAATTGTTTATTTATTGTTGATGTTCTCAAATAAATCATATAGAAAGAGAAGAAATTTATCAAAATTATTATTTTTCATATTTATTTTTAAAGCAGAGAAAAAATGTAGAATACTGTAAAAAATACATAAAATATGGAAAAAATTAAATTAATTAGTACAAATGTATCGAAGAAATGTAAATGCAACGAAGTATAAAGTCGAAGATATAAAAGATTGTATTATATTCAAAATATTATACAATCTTATTCATAAGTCATCCAAAACATTAATTTTTTTTTAATAATGAAATTTATTTATTGAAAATAAAATATTACATACATTTTACATTGAATATTGAATACATTTTTTTTAATACATGTCTAACTGTCCCCAGTAAAGTTATAAATTATTAAATATTCAATTCTAGGAGAACAAGTATAGAAACCAATATCATGATTAATTCGTGTAATACAGATATTTTTATATAACTTACATAAAACCTTTATATATTTTTTAAATTAATGTTATTTATTAAAGCTTTTTAAATTATATATGTATCAGATTATTATAAATTATATATAAAAAATACAGGATTACCAAGTGGTAACATAATATAACAGTGACAAAGCGTTATATTTTTATTTACCCTTTGAACTACTAATTTTGTATATTGATGCCCAGGTAATTAAAAAAAAGGAAAAAAAAATGTGTACTGATATACTGGTAGGTACCATATTTTTTGACATGATTTTAATTTTTTTGAGTAAATACAATCTTATTCATAAGTCATCCAAAACATTATTTTTTTTTTTAATAATGAAATTTATTTATTGAAAATAAAATATTACATACATTTTACATTGAATATTGAATACATTTTTTTTAATACATGTCTAACTGTCCCCAGTAAAGTTATAAATTATTAAATATTTAATTCTAGGAGAACAAGTATAGAAACCAATATCATGATTAATTCGTGTAATACAGATATTTTTATATAACTTACATAAAAACCTTTATATATTTTTTAAATTAATGTTATTTATTAAAGCTTTTTAAATTATATATATATCAGATTATTATAAATTATATATAAAAATACAGGATTACCAAGTGGTAACATAATATAACAGTGACAAAGCGTTATATTTTTATTTACCCTTTGAACTACTAATTTTGTATATTGATGCCCAGGTAATTAAAAAAAAGGAAAAAAAAATTGTGTACTGATATACTGGTAGGTACCATATTTTTTGACATGATTTTAATTTTTGTGGTTGAATTTTTTTTTACGCTTCAACATGCCAAGAGGCCCAATTACAGGAGCGAAACACATCACAAAGCATCCACGCTTGAGTAAATATAGGTTAATTGTTAATTAAATATAGGTTAATTGTGACCTCACCGAGAATCGACTCTCGCTGTGAGAATCCAATGTCATACATATTTGGCTACGAGTGCCGCTTTAGAATTTAAAGGATAGGATATGAATTCAAAATAATGTAATAGGATAGGTGTTATAGAAATACGCCGATAAGTATGTAACTGCTGTAGAATCTCATCTGATTAATGTAAGGATTGTATCTTTTAGTGTTTGTGTGATGCCACGTATATCATATATTTATGAGTTTGATCTGTGATTATCTTGGAAAATTAACTACAGATGAAAATATTTTAAGTATTCTCATATGGATAGCCTAAAACATATTGAACACATAATATTACTTTTTACCAAGCTTTAAATTTCTGTGAACTTCAGTTGTATCTTAATTATTTTTCATAGACATGTATACTTTTGATTTCCACATTAATTATTTTGTCCCACTGTTTTCTTATATTTTATTTATTTGACAGTTCTTAGTTTTTTTTTGATGCCATAATTATCAGAAAGAATATTGCATGGTAGGTTTGGTATTTTTTATTAATTGATCTTAAAAATTCATACTCTTCAATTTTCGCTTTATAAATGTCCATTAACTTTACATACAATATTTTTTTAATTTCTGTTCTAATGCTTACTATTTAATGTTCGTAAAATGAGATTTTTTGTTTGTGAGATCATTTTACTAAATGCGTATTATATAATTAATTATATTAAATATTTCTCAAACAATCATTTTGAAAACAATTGAATATTGCATCAATATAGATAATACACAAATGCTGAATGTTACAGAGTTCTGGTTAGTCGGAAAGTTGTTACTAAATTTGAAGACAAACAAACAGACAACCCAAGCATAATAAAAGCGCGTAACAAAATTAATCTCTTTGGTATTTTTATCCTACATAAAGTCTATCAATAATATTCTGCCCTAAGAATAGAAAAAAATCTAAGTACATTTCTTGCCCACGTCTGAATAAACATTAATCATTTTGAAGAGGTTAGATAAATGATCTGCCCGGAATTTAATATTCAATGAAATCCTCCGCTCGCTAGGGATGTTCTTAAGGCTTTAAAAACTCTTAACACCCCAAAAATCTCTTAACGCCCCGAGAACTTTTCGAGTAAGCACCGACTAACAAAAGGAGTTGGATTAGTGGTTCGCAATATTAACATAATTTATTTTTTTATGTCAGACTCACCTTCTATCTGTTTCAAAGGCTGAATAATGGAATTTGAAATCGGACTTGGAGCTGTCGGGACTCTAAATTAGAGATTTCTAAGGCTTTGTATTCAAGGGATGTTTTGCACGGGAGAAACAAGCCTCTAGAAGAAACTGGTTTAGAGTCTGACTAAGAAATCCCAATCTTGCCTTGAAAGTTTAAGCCAAAGTTTCTTCGATAACGTAATCAAAATAATCTTCATAAAAATATGATTCTAGTGAAAATTATTTTGATTACGTTATACTTCGAATAAAATAATTAATAATCATTTGACACTTTCGTCACATCACTGAATATGAAATGTATTGTTTAATGACTTTTCCTCTTTTTTAATTAATTAATTAACTCGAATTTGCCTTTCAAACCTAGGGTTAATAAAAACCTACTTTCCATATCAATAATAATTTAATTCAATTCCAGAAGTTAGGTGTAACTATACCAGTTACTTTTTGTTTATTCGAAAAAAGATTCTTTTCGTCATTCTTAATAGGCCTTGTATAAATAAATTAAGCAAATTAATCAATTGCATAAATAATGTTAATGAATTATAACTAATACGAGCATTTATGTTGTAGGGTCACGTCCCGTTGACCTACAAACAAATATAACAAGCGCCTTTTCCCACGTAAGAGGAGTCGTACGACTCCTAAAAAAAATGCTGATGACGAAGATTACACGCGCAGAAACGTAATTTGCTGACAGGGTGGTTACCATGCCAGGTGAAATTGCGGACGTACACAAAAGCAGATATATAAAGCGGTACATCGGACTCATCAGTTCGTCACTGGGTCCCACGACCCGCAGTAGCGCTCCTCGGCGGCGCTCACCACACGCCGCGTCTCTCCAACAGTCTGCCTCATCATCGTCATCAACACCAAGCCGTCCACTCTGCACCAGCCATCAAGCATCATCGCCATCAATGCCATGCTGTCCATTTGGCATTAGCCCTCAAGTATCATCGTCATCAACGCTACGCTGTCCCTTCTGCACCATAATCTGCATCCACCCGACGCGGACCTTCAGCGACACAACGCCAGCTGTACACGTGACGTCACACACACGAGCAGCTTTCAACAATCTTCGACGCTCCACTGACGTCAGATCTTATCAGCCGAGACCGCGAGCAGCATATCAGATTTCTCCCTTGTAACTTCATTGAATAAAAGCACATTAAAACCGATTGCGTTTCTACATGGAGATATTCCCTCGAAATAAAATTCTGGGGATGGTGACCCCTTTATTATGCATCTTTCTTGACATCCCATAACTGGTAACAATGCAACGTCCACCAATTCCATCTAATAACATCCAGATATTATCAAACGCTTTAATATTGTATATACTCATATGTCTCAAATTGAAACCTTCCATATTTTTGAAGGGAATATGCTAGAGACATCTGTTGTCCTTTTCATGAAATAAAATATATAAAAATATTTTGCGGCTGGTAATGATACCTCTATATTTTTAATGTGTACATATGTTTTTGTTTTAAATCTTCTCGGATATAAAAAGTCTCGCCTTTCTTTGATAAAAAAAGTATTTCACTATCTTGGGTGCTAATTTTATTGATATTTAAGAATAATAAAACAAATTGTTGACATTTTTTTATTAAAATTGATTAGAAAAATATTTAATTTACAAAAATCTATAGCACTTAGAGTTTGGAAGTTTTCAGCAAATAAAAATATCGTATTTAGCTGTCCAGCCCCGTATACCTACAACACATTTTTAGCATTTTGTGGGATGGACGCTTTCAGAACGACGATTGTTTTCCATTAAGAGGCAATCACGTATTCAACTTCATACATATATTGACCCGCAGTAGGTCCTACCAACTAAAAGTAATTTAAATAATCAATTTAAATTAAAGTTGAAGCAGATTTCCGAAAGTTCAAATTTTCGAATTAGAAATTTACGAATATTTTGAACATCAAAATATGTTTGTTGATAAAATAAATCTGCCAAATTTAAATAATTTTCAGATAAGTCAATCGCAATTAAAAAAATCTTTCACTCATTCTACATACAGGACAGTGAAATTAAATTTTCTCTGAAACATGAATAATCCATTAGGTACCTACTTATTCATTCTGGAAAATAATATAAATGAAACAATTTTAAACAATATTTTTTGTGTGCTCGATTCACTAAAAGCTTAGAAGCTTTGGTATTTTAAAATAAATTTTATTTAAAAATACTCTCAATGAGTATTGTACTGTAAAATGTATAAAACCAAAAACAAAATAAGTCAGCAATAGGGTAATGTTAAAATATTAAAAATTATCTTATTTTTATATAATGGAAAATTTAAATTAATTTAAAATACTTATGATCAATTTGGTTTATATAGTAAAAAAATATATATCAGTGTTTAAATATCACATGCCAAAAATGTGAAAGAGTTTCTATATTATTTCTTATTGTTTTGACTAAATTGACTAATGTATTAACATATTTTTTCAAATTTCGGGATGCTACAATAATGATAATAGATTAATGCTGTAATGCATTACATGTTCAATTTTATGTTCTTCATTCTAACAAAATTACAACGCAGTTCACATTTGACTTAAGTTACTTCATTAAAGGAAGTAACTTCATTAAAATATGGAAATTATATATATATTTTTATATATAATTTTCTGATTTCATCTTGGGTCACGCTTCTTCATCGGAAAATTTTAAAGGAAACTTTAGATTGGAATATTGGAGCGAGGAGCCAATTTTCTTTGCTTTTTAAATATAATTTCTGATTTTAGTCCATTATTTCAATTTATAATGTTTACTGCGCTGTCTTTAACGCATGACATTTGAAATTATGGATCCCTAAAAAGTACATTCTCATAAAACAGTTACGGAACATTTGCGATATTTGAAGAGAATTTAAAGCGAGCAAAGTTCTTTCTTTTGCGTAGAAAACAATATTCGCCCTACGTAAGGTCTTTGTGAAGTTCGAACAATGCTTCCTGGCTCCAACCTTTTCACAATATATTAATTTGATTTTGACTTTTATAAAGATGAACGTTAACGGAACGTTTATTCAGGGGTATTTAATTAATGTACAAAACAATTTATCAATTCGTAAATTTATTTATTTCAAGAAATTAAAAACAACATTTTGTTATCATTTTTAATCTGAATATTTATTTTACCACCAGAGCAAGGCCAGATGCAAAAGATCTTTCTATCAATTTTTTAATTTTTATTGCAAAGCTTCAAAAAATATTTACAATGGTATAATTTTACTCTATCTTTATATCTGTTTTTTGTGTCTTGTATTTCCCAGATGTTTGGCTATTTTCTTCTACCACAGTAAAAGTCTTCGTATCGTTTCATTACAATACAACTGAGTTATTGGTATCAAAAATAAGCAAGCTACAATTTTTACAGTTATTTATTTTCTTTATGTATGAATGATCAATTGTATAAAGTTGTGTGAACTGAATGAAAAAATATATTGACCTTTAAAAAACATTAATATTTTGTAAAAAAAAGGTGATTTTTTTATCAAAACCTTAACCAAACTTGAATGATGGAATCCAAATAAAACAATTGTAAACAATTTAACAAAGTCATTGGACTCAAACTTTAGATGGATCATTATTCTGTAGTTCGCACTAATTTTGGGTTCGCTGGTAAGCTCCACTCATCTCTGCAATTCTTCTCCATTCGTTTCTGCAATTCTGCACGTACTTTCGTTCATAAAAATTCAATTTTAAATTTTTCTGGTGTATATTTGCGTATTCGATCGACTTCCAGATCTTTCTCAAACATTCTATAACGTTCATACTATCCGGAAAACTAAGAAAATGTGCGAGCGATATCTTTTCGATTCTAGAATCTCGTGAAAGCATATTCTATATGCATTCGTCTACTCACATTTGTAACCCTTGAAATGCGCGCGAATTAATTAAGGCTTGATCTCAGGAAGGGCTCAGGAATGGCCTTTATTAGATTACATCAAACAGGAAATGTACGAGTATTACATACCAACAACAGATTTCCATGTTGAGTAAGATTCTCTTTATTAATATTCATGTTGCGTATAATTACATTGTTCATGATTCGCGCCTACATTTTCAAGTTTTATTTCAAAAGTCAAAATCCATCTTGTGAGGGATGTGAAAGTACTTACGTACGTATGACGGTCTTGTAATTTTAATTTTAAAAAAGGAAACATGTGTTGTTTACACAGTTAAAATATTTGTAAATCTAAGATAATTAGAAGAAATATATAATAAAAAATTTACAATTTTATTGTTAAATTAAAATCTTTTTAAACTTTGTTCCAGTATTTTATTTTTGCCTTATAGCCTATCACGGCCATCTTCAGACTTCAGACTTCTACCATTTATTTAAACAAGTATAGTCTTTATAATATTTATGTTGTGTTTAATGATTCTAGATGCTTTTAAAAGATATATGATAATTTCAAATATGTTTTAATATACTTTGTAATACACACACAATATGAGTTATTAATTTACAACTATAGTTTCGAGAGGAGCAGTCCCTCTCATCATCAGGTATAGATAATAATCTTTCAATGATATATGATAATTTTATTCTAATGTTTGGATATTTCTCCCCTTATTTGTTGCTAAACATTATTACAGGAATTTTCACAGTTTAATTTTTACTAATACGTTAGGGTAAATTTCAATTTGTATATTACTTTAACGACTATACATTTGGGAAAAATATTGTATAGTTCTTATCGTAATATCAATATTTTATTAGTTTCATGGAATTTAAATTGATGAAATTTTAATTTCGTGATTGAATAACTAAAAAATACTGTTGAAAAAATAATTTATTATAAAATAAGAACTGAAGATTTTTTAAAATTATTATATTTGATTTTATTATTATATAATTTATTTATAAAATAAAGGGAGAAAAAGAATTATAAAACTATTGCAGAAACATGGATTTTCAGATCAATGATACCGAAACGTGTGACGCACTATAGTCCGTATCGTTTGAAAGCTAGGAGTGCTTAGGAAGTTTGGATTATATGTATATTTGCAACGTGAGATTATTGTGCTCTTTAAAAAAAATCAAGCCATGAAAGAATTAAGGTACAGCAAAAATTATCTTCATACTTGTGTTAGTATAGATTGCCAAGATTCCAAGTTAGTTCTGTATGAGGAAAGGCAAGTTAAAATAGTAATGATTACTTAACGCAAAAGGTATTTGGTGGGTTAGTTACGGTAAGAAGGATTCCCGTTCCGCACCCGTTCAGAAGAATCTTCTCGTTCGGCGTGTAGCATGTGTTCAGTGAGTATCGCATGCGGTATGAATGGGATTTGTACAGCAGAGGCAATAATGGGGCAAGTCGGTACAGGGTACAAATGATAAATGTTGCCATTTATTGTAACAATTTGCAGGTAGTGGTTACGTACAGGAATATCACTTACGAATTCTATGGCGGTCGTCAACAAAGTTGTCCCTGTAGCAGTGGGAGCGGGTCAGCCGTATCGTGCCCTGATTGGCAGACATGGCTCAGACGCATACGGCTAGACCCGCGGCGGCTTCCGGCCACCACAGGTCTTCCCCTCAGTGCCTAACGATACTACGGTGGAGAGGAGAGGTCTTTTTTTCTACGGAATTTATTATACCAACCTTACAAAAATTTGTAGTTCGTAGCGAACGGACCGCTGTCAGTCCGGGCGATGGAATGAAAGCGAGAACCTCGGCACGACGAGAACCGTGATGGCTGGCTGCGTTTAGCATCGTGCTCCTCCCACATTGATGGTTAGATGCCGAGCCCCAATCACCACAGCGCGCAGCGTGAGCTTGGATATATGGCAAAAATGCTTTACACGTACGAATGACAAACTAATTTTTAAGACGATTTAAAAAATTCTTTCACCAGTATTTAGAATGGACTTTCGGGGTGGACGTAGGTCATATATTGTTCAGTTAAAATAAAAGTGCTTTTCGTGGTGACCTATTTTACAACTAAAGTTGACAAAATAATGATCGAACGATTTAAATACTTTCTTTAGAGAAGTTGTAGAACTCAAAAAGTTCTATAGAAAAATCTTCGATAACATATATATGTTGATAAAATATGATGATATCGCTACGCTGTTGTCTTGAAGTTTGTCGAAACCACAGAAGCAAAACGGACAGCGGGCGAAGCGGTGCAAATTTTGACGTCAGCGATAAAGTACCCAAGTACCTACCTGCGTGCGGATTTTTTCGATAGCGAATCAGTGTAATATATATTACTTATATTATAGTTTAGTAGACTCAATTGTATACTATGGCCTAAACAGCTACGGATTGACATTTCCATCATTCTTAGAAAAAGTAAAACAACTACAAATAAGAATTATTAAAACTATAGCAAATACAAAACAAAAAGAAGCATGTAAGGACCAACCAGAAAACCTATTAAAAATGTGTTAAATCTTACCGATCCAAAAACAACTTTACTATAAAATGACACTAGAAGAATACGAGAAGGACAGATTCAAAACAACAATACATCATGAATATACGACAAGACAAATAACGAATAAAAAACTATAAATTAAAAAAACAAATAATTGTTACGGAGACAGAACCAAACAGTGCGTAATTCCAAAATTATTCAACAAGCTACCGGATAAAATAAAAAATATAACGGGACAAAAAATATAAAAAAGACATTAAAGAAATACTACAGTGAACTGTGAACTGGATAGGAACAGCAAAAATTAGTTTAATATAGTAGCTTTTATAATATGTCATAAATTAAGTACAATTAAGTAAAAAAATATACATACACTTATTATAATTAAATCCTTGCGTTTAAACTGTAATTACAGTTTTGCAAAAGGTAATTTAAAAAAAAAAAAGTGTTTCGCATACAATAGGATGATTCTCGAGTTATGATTAGTGCGAATTGCGACACAGCATTACACTTTAGTTTTTGTTATTAAATATAATTGATATTTATATTATTTCTTTTATAGATATTTTTAGTTTTGACATTTTAAATCCCGTTAGTCGGATAAGCTTTAAGTTCTTAAGAATAAGATTTATTTCAAAGTCTTAAGACAGACACTAGAGGCAAATAAATAGGGTTGTTTTGTACAATCCTTTCCTTATCCAAGTAGTGTCAGACTTTACACAAGTGAATTAAGAAGTAAATTGTTTTAAAACTATATTAATTGGTTTATTCCTCTGTTCAATAAAATTGTTAGAGTTGTACTTAAAATACCGATTTAGTAATTAAATTTTTTAAATCATTAACTTTTACTTCAACTTACGAGGTTTTATATCTAAGTAGAAGTGTATATTTATAATAGGAAAGTGAATGATAATAATACTCGTAAGCAAATATGACAATAATGATTATGTTATAATTTAATATATACTTCGCATATTTTAATATCACTTGTACGCAAGCAAGTCTAACACAAATATAATATTTTTTTGAAAAAAGTCAACCGTACACCCGTGAAAAATCACGAAAGAGGCGCAAATTAATGATTCGACTCTTAGCTAAGCCCTGTTCTTACAATTTGTAGTAGGACCAGGGAGATACGGTGAAGGCTGTGTAGTTTAGCTGCCATCCGCGCGTCCAAGGTTTTCTCCAGCGTCTTTCTCTAGCGGTGTAATTTCGTTTTTTAACCGCTAATTTCAGAAAGTTACGGGATAGACAGACAACGAAATTATCGTATTTAGATTAAATTTTTATAAAAGGTAAGGTCATAAGTTGACTGTGAAAAGCTACGTTTATATTAATTCAAAACGCGACAATAATATTTGGATATCAGCTTTATATTTCATCTGTTCAATAAAATCGTATCGATGATTATTGAAGTCACATCGAATAAAATTTAATTAGCATCTTAAATTTGTATTCATATTTCTCACACACTAAAAATGTATAATTAAACATAATTACTTTGGAAAAAAAAGTGGCCTATTTTGGGTTATATATTATAATAAAATTATTTAAGAATGTATCGGGCTTTTGGTCTAAACTTTTTAATTTTAAACATGCTTACCTGATATTATAATGGACGTTAATTATGTAAAAAATACTTTGTAAACAAAATATAAAAGAACTCAATGTATTTATTTTATTTGTTAGTTTGGAAGAAAATTTTAGAAATAAAACAACAATATAGACCCGAGAAACCATTTTTAAACTGCTTAATTAAAACAAATATGATTCACACTATTACTTGTAATTTGAACTTATGGAAAAACATTTAACCTGGTAAATATTTAATATTCAATTACAAAAATCGTTTGTTCTGCAAACAACAAATTCCCTAAAATGCATAGTTATAATTTTTGTTTTTAATATTCGTTTTAATCAACGAATTTAATATTCATTAACACAAACATTTATATATCTCAATAATATTATATTAAAATAATGAAGATAAACTAAAGTAATAATAATAATAAAGTATTGCATTAAAATATAAATTAAAGAATAAGACGCATGTATTTCGATAGCTTATGTAACCGGAAAATACATAAATTTATAATTGATATAAATTAACTTGGTTAAAACCACTTATTTATTGAAAAAATTCAATATCTTTCGAAGCCAATGGCTTCTTCGTCAGGATAACAAAAATAATATTTAAAAATCGAAGTATAGATCAAAATATTAAAAAGTTATATATGGAAAATTATAATATAAAGTACCTAATTAACATGATAATAAATTTAAAAGATAACTATTTGCAAAAATGACCTGATTATTTATAATACTCAATTTACTATTTACACTCTTTCTTATTCCCAAAATTTCTAATTTATCAAATTGTTATTCTGTATAATTTGTATGTAAAATTTGTAAACCCTTATTCATATCAAAAGAATGATCCATAGCCTAAGTATGGTTAGAAAATTCGGAATAATTATTACTATTTAAACACCTTAAGTGTTCCTTAACTCTAATTTCAAAATTTCTACACGTTTTTCCTATATAAAAATAATCACAATCATTACAAATTAATTTATAAACACCCGATTTTTTTTTTAATTATCCTTATTTTTATTATTTAATATGTATTTTTTAAATTTATTATTAGTATAAAAAGCTGTTGAATAACATTTGAAATATTTTTAACTATTGAATTAGAAATTTCATTATTTATAAATATAATTTTCCTCCAATGTTTATCAGTAACAAAAATTGAAGGGTAAACAAAAGATTTAAAAAAAAATTTCTTGTTCTTTGTATTTAACATAATATCAATTAATTTTTTATCATAACCATTATTAAACGCGATCTGTTTAATAATGTTTAATTCAATATTAAAATTATCAACAGATAATGGAATATTAATTAATCTATTTAACATTAAATGAAAAGTTGACAATTTTCGAGAATATGGATGGTTAGAAGAATTGTGAATAACTATATCTGTTTACGTATCTTTACGAAATATGTTAAAATCAATTTTATTATTAACAATTGAAATATACAAATCCAAAAAACTTGTGCTAGAATTTTGTATTTCTATGGTAAATTGAATTTTTTTATGTAGTTTATTTAAGAAATTAAGAAAATTTTTTAGTTGTCTTTCAGTACCAGTCCATATACATAAAAAAAAAATTATATTTGTAAATTTTCTGTAAATTAATATTTTCTTCCGGGAAAATATGTATTTTTATTTTATTTCGTAACTTGAATAAAAAATAGGTATTTTGTTTAATTTTGGTTCGTTTGTTTAATCCTTAGTCCTATTTGTAAATTATTAATAACCATCTAGGTCGTTTACAATGGATATAAAAATAAACAAAATTAATTTAAATCTGTTTTTTCCGTAAAGGAACAAATATTTTTAATGAGGTACAAAATGTAATCTAAAAACGTTATAAATTATTTCGCAAAAGTCTCGTTTCATTATTTTTATGAGTTAAATCCTGCATGTTTTCCACAAACATTTTTGACGAAATTCTCTCATTTTTTATTTTTTAATTAAAAATACAATTATTTATGTCCTTGCGATTAAAATAAGGTGGTGTATTTTTAGAAAATCATCAATTTTAATATTTCGTAAATAAAATCGGCTCATTACTCAAGTTAATGTTTTATTTCATAATTAATATTTTACTTTTCTCCGAAATACTCTTGGACTGCTTGATAATTAAATATTTATAAATAATAGCCCAGTATCTTTTTTCCTGTATAAAAATTCATTTTAGATGTCTAAACTTTTACACGTTCTTCTCTGTAATCTACGAAAAATATGTGATCAAAAACTGACCAAACAAATATTCACACTCTTTACCAAAGTGAATGCATTTTGGAATGTTACAAGTAAAAAAGTCGCAAAGTATGTAATTTCCGGGTAGATAGGCATATTAACTATTTGTAAATTCCATGCAACCTACCTTAAATGATAATTTAAAAAAATAATATTTTCCCAGTAGCTACCTACGAGTGGCAGTGGAGCGCATATGACCAAAAAGCTGTTCGTTAACTAAAGATTGTGGTAAACATGAATTAAATAATTTGGTAGCCATGAATTAAATAATCCATAAGAAATAAATGACGTACGATTCTAGCTGTAATCTGTAGCTGCGGCTAGAGTCTTAATTTTTGACTCTCCTATTTTATTTGTTTGCGGGTATCAAAATTGTTTCATGAATCTGTAAGAGGGTCATACGAAACTGAATATTTTCCTAAGCCGTATTATATTCCGCCTATCTTTGCGTATTTACATACTAACCGTTACGTCGTTTCTCCAGGGGGTAAGCAGAGAAGATGGAGTGCCACCCTCTTCTGTCCCGAAACAACTTTCTCTTCATCTACGTTCATACATCTTCGCATGCAACCTCGAATATTGTAAATATCCTAACCTAACAGAACAATCTTCCAGCATTCGATTTATTTATTTATTTATTTATTTATGGGAAACTAACAGTACATATAAAGAGATTATACATGATTATTGAACAGTAAAGAGACCATCTTACAAGTTTCCACAGAATTAACCTGTTGTGTTTTAACATAAAGCAACAATAACTTGAGTTATAGAATAAAAAACAAAAAAAGTGAAAGTTTTAAGTTATGGACAAACTATGGGAGTCAAAGAATTAGAGGTAAAAGGAGAATAAGGAATGGATAGGAAAGGACAAATCTACTTAGTAAAAAGGACAAGAGATAAGAATAAAAAGAAGTGCAAAAGATATATGTATAGCATAAAGATATCTGATCAATACATCTGCATATATATATATATATATACATACACACATACATATATATATATACGAGGTCTGGGCAAAAAAAAAAAAAAAAGTTAATTAAAGAAAGATACAAGATAAAAAATTACATATACGAAGTCAGTTCAAAAGAAAGAAGATGGATTTAAGAAGAGGAAAAAAAAGAAGGTTTATGACCGAGGTGAATATCCAAGAGTTTTAAATTCATAGATCGATGAATTGAAAAGATCCAAGTCGCTGAATATAGAGTTGAACAAATTAGACGAGCGATATATAAAAGAGTTTTGCCGGGAGTTGGTATTACAGTGTGAAAGGCTCAAGGACTCAACCGATCTAGTGGATCTTCCGGGTACTCTCAGGGAGATGCGTTATACGTTAGATGATTTATATGGTCATACCACATAAGGTTTTGGTTATTTTAAATATTCAATTTGCTATTAACATTTTTTGTAACTTCTAAAATTTCTAATTTATCTAACTGTATTTCTATGTAAAATTTCTTCATACTTGGTAATAAATCGAAAGAATAGTTTGTTTCCAAAAGATGAATGACAAAAAATGTAAACAGGGTTATTTGAAAAACATTAATTACCTCGTAGCACTATGTTTCTGCTTTGATAACGAGTCGAAAATGTTCAAGCAGCCAAGACCTAATATCAATAGTTATGGAGTTATGCAATATCAAATTTTACTTTTTTTTTCATTATTTATAACTTATTTTTTACAAAAATTGTTGAACTATCATTATAGTAACTTATATCGATTACGAAAAATTCATTTGTATCAATATAAGTTAAATAAAAAGATAAAAAGTCTGCAGAAATTCCTATTGGAATTGGAAGGTTTTTTAATTTATTTGACTTGTATTAAATGGAATGAATTTTTCATATTTCATATAAGTTACTGTAATGATAGTAGATATTGAAAAATAATGCAAGCTTTAATGTCACATTTTCTTCTCATAATCAAGGGAGGAATTAAGTCCTGCGAGGTTATTAATGTTTTTCAAACAACCCCGTATACATATTTTAATTTTAAGTTTCCCATTCCCATCAAACAATTTTCTTTCATCGTCCACTACGAAAAGATTCAATAATACCTCTTAAATAATATACATCTCAACAAGCTTTGTATTTAATAAAGAAAAAAATGTGCCTCTAGACAATGGACGTCTATTATAGAAGGTGGCTACAATGGAGAAGAGGTCTGATAGCTTTTCCGACGATCATCACCTTCCCAACTTTTTCATCAGCCCTGATGGCGGGGAGGGGGTGAACAGGGTTGGTTAGAAAATGAGAAAATCTCCGGGGAATTCCAGCGAGTTTCAAGTTGATCTTTTAAATGCAGATCCGTGTGCTATTGCGACGGATATGAAATAGACAACTTTTTTGTGCTGTTTAATTTATTTCAGCGAGCTGCAAAACCGACAACGGTACCCAGTGGAGCTGAAAACACAATTGTCTTCTAAAGACTCACAATGACAAAGATTTCAAACAATGTGTTTGTGGTGCTTTTGTCATGGTTCACAGATATAGCTTAACAATTGTAAGAATTTTGTACCATTAATTTGGATTAGTGTACTTCTTGTTACGCGCGTGGACAATACTGTATTCGAGAATATACACATTGGTACAAATATTTAAAATTAGACGTGGATTATTTTACAAGGAAATAGCGATTTTCATTTGTACAATATAATAAGTGTCGACAGTATGACAGAAGAAAAAAAATGCTCCACAAAATTGTTTAATGTACAAAGGACTAAAAATGTTCGACACCACCAAAGACAATAGAAAATTAAGTCAAAATACAGGGATTTAAATTGCAATTCAAATTTAATTAATTAAAATTAAGTGTGCTGAATGATTTTTGGTCTTTACACTTTTTTGATAGACAGTCTTTATATATATATATAAATATATATATATGTAAATACCCTATGCCAAAAATAGCAAGAGCCTTAATTATGAATGTGTAGTATTGACAGTTAGAACATTGACTATCATATATATATATATAGATATTATATATCTATATATATAATGTGGGAAACCCGAGTTTCCCTACCTGCCAAGTTTTCTCCACAACCACCAGCCGGTGGTTATGGTGGTGGATGGCCCTTGGTGTCACATCGAAAATATGCGAGTTTGGTGGGGGTGGCTATGCGTAGGTGGGAGTGGGTGACGAAAATGTGCTTTCTAGCACATTGTTTTGTTATGGGAAGGCCGCAAACGCTTCAGATTGTTTCAAAATAGGCGCGCCGACTGTGTCGGTGAGTCTAGAAGGTTCCAGAAAAACCTTCTCTAGAAAGTTCTGGAAGGAGAAGGTTCTAGAAAATTACCGAAAGTTCTATAAGGTTCTAAACTGAAAAGGCGGAATGTGTCGGTGATTCTAGAAGGTACCTGTACATTCGATAAGTTTCTTGAAAGTTCTGGAATTAGATGTGACGATCCAAACAGTGTACTTATCTACGCGTGCGAAGCCGCGCGGGCACAGCTCGTTTTTAATAAATTTTTTCTTTTTCAAGAAATTGAATGCTCGTTTAAAATTAATTAAATATAAATTGGTGCGAGATACAGAACCTCTGCCACGTTGGGCACCCTCGCCCTTAAGGCCCGCCGACTTTGAAAGATAAAGTGAGTTGGCAAGAAATAAATCCACCGTGGCCAGAGCAGCTCCGGTCCTGGCGCGATATTTTCCTCCGCCTCAGCACTTGTTCCAAGGCGAGGGCTAATTCGATAAGAAGTTCCGATAATTGATTTTGTTTGTAACACAATAGAATTTTCGCGGCGGAGTTCAATTAAGGGCTAAATAATTCATAAACGTTCTTCGCCTGTTATTTGGGAATTCGCCGCCGTGAGCGCTGGTGCTGAAAGGGTAAACAAAACACCCTGAGCGTCTAAAAAGTGCATTCTCCATATGCAGGGTTATTTGGAAAACATTAAGGCGATCGTCTAGCAGAATGAGCAAATTTCATCATTTTTTCTCATATCTTCTCTTGCGTTTTTTATCACATTTTTGGTGGGAAATATCTCATTTTAAAATTTATTCATCGGGTTACATATATTTTAAATACGAATATCTTATAAAAATGTCACAAACTAAATTATATAATTGATTAATAAATTACCAAACCTTGGATGATTTAAAAATTAAGAAAATTGCTCCACTTTGTGGGTTTTTTATGACTGAACGGCCTGTTGAGATGTCTTTTTTATTCAATAGTATTATAAAGTAAAGAATAATCTTTAATTTATTATAATTACAGCAAAATCTGTTAGTATGTTTACTTGCAATTTATGTTTTAATAAATACTGTTTTTTAAAATTTTTTTTTTTTGTGGGTTTTTTCAACTCTTTTTACATGGTTAACAACTTTTTTACTTCAATAGTCAAAAGAATAGATATTATAATTTTATAATAAAAACAAAAAAAAAATCTTTGTCGATATTCTTGATTTTAGAAATTTAATCAAGACGCAACGTATTTATGACACAATACGCAGTGCCTTGATTAAATAGCTAATATCTGAAATCGAGAATAATTTTTTGATTTTTTTTGTATTAATTTTAAAATAATAATGTCTATTCCTTTAATTTGTTACAGAAAAAAAATTATAAACTATCTATAAAGGATTGAAAAAAACACATAAAAAATAAAAATAATTTAAAAAACAGTGTTTTTTAAAACATAAATTGCATGTAAACTTACTAACAGATTTTGGAATAATTGTAACAAATTTAAGATAAACGTTTACTTTGTAATATTATTGAATAAAAAAGACATCTCAACAGGCCGTTCAGTCATAAAAGGCCCACAAAGTGGAGCAATTTTCTTCATTTATAAAACATCTAAGGTTTTGTAATTTATTACTCAACTATATAATTTAGTTTGTGAAATGTTAACAAAATATTCGTATTTAAAATAAACGTAATCTGATGAATAAATTTTAAAATGAGATATTTCCATACAAAAATGTGATAAAAAACGTAAGAGAAAATATGAGAAAAAAATGGTGAAATTTGCTCACTCTGTTAGACGATCGCCTTAATAACCTCGCAGGACTATAATACTGCCTTGATTATGAGTCGATAATGTTTCAGTTATTATGACCTCTATCAATAGTTAAGGTGATATGCGACATCTACGTTTGCATTTTTTTTCAATATTTCTGAATTATTTTTTGTAAAACGTTGGACTATCGATACACTAACTTATATCGAATATGAAAAATTCATTCCCTTTAATACAAGTCAAATAAAAAAAAACATTCGAATTCCAATTGGAAAACATTCCAACTGGAATTTTTCAGGGTTTTTATCATTTTATTTAACTTGTATTGAAACGAATGAATTTTTCGTAAACGATATGAGTTACTGAATTAATAGTCCAACGTTTTTCAAAAAATAAGTCAGAAATATTGAAAAAAAATGCAAATATGTAGCATATCTCCATAACTATTGATATTAGGTCATGATAGCTTGAAAATTTTCGACTCAAAATCAAGGCAGGAATATAATCCTTTGAGGTTATTAATGTATTTCAAATAACCCTGTATATTATATTAGCACTCCTTATTGAAAAATGAATCTAATATTTTTCTCCCATTTTTAAAAGAATTCTTGACATGAATTCAGAAACTGAAATATACCGATGAATTTGAGTTAATATGGTGATTAAAAAAAACCTGATTGTGTCAAAACTAAAAGGATTGCATTTTATCAAATTCTGTGTACTTTAATATATGGTCACCAAATTGGGATAGCGCACTATATGAATGGTCTCTAAGTACTACTGACACGAGCGGTTAATGCAACCGAAGCATATAGGAAAATAATGACTAAATTCAAACAGGATAAAAAATATAATCATTTGACATACCCCCTTCAAAAATCATGGGGCATAATAATTAATTAATTAAATAACTTGGAGGTCTCCTGAAATGATCAGTAGGCGCGTATCAATACTCCTACACCAAAAAGCTACTCGAAGCTTTTATGTGCTACTTCATTTTCTCTTTTATATAGAAGCAAAATGCAAGTCAGTGCGTGGGTACTATATTTAATGTGTCCTTTAAATTTTTCATCCGTTGATGGAGATCTGTCAATGATGAAAATTCTAGATTGTGTTCCAACGGAAGGTATACAACACAACACGTGTTTTTTTACGTATGCCAAAGAAGTACAACTTCCAACGCACCTGCGTAATAAATACATGCACCCATTTTCTTCCTTTTTTTCAATCACTCGGGTAGCTTATTTTTAGAATTTTCTGTATGTTTCGAAAACACTCGATAATTTAAGTGTACATAACCTTTATATTTTGTTGGTATCCAAATTCCACGCGCTAATCCGAGGTGCGGAAAATCGTAACAGCATCGCCACCTGTGGTGAAGCCTTCCAATGCTAATCCACCCTAAACTTTGTCGGTTTACGAGGCGTCCACCCCGATACTCCCCTAAGACGTGTTAATTAAATTCTGAAGCCGTCGCTTGTTAATATTAATATAATAAACATTGTTTGGGAGTAATCGATTAACGTTTTGGATAACCCTCCGCACTCAAGGGTAGTTAAGTGAATAACAATATCTCTAATTGTATCGGGAGATTAGTCACTGACAAAGGGCTGTAACCGTTTTGTAAGCTTATGCAGATTTTTTGTTTCATCACTGAGCCAAAAGTGTGATTCATCGATGAACACATTTGTATGTATTGTAAAAATTGAATACAGATTACGCCATGTACCCGCCGGCCCGCATGCCCCAATCATATTCAAATATCAATGCCATAAAATTAAATTAAAACATTTTCTGTGTTTTATTTCAATTTAAAGTTCTCCGCCTCTCAAAAAATACTCCTTATTAAAATGTATATATATTTATTTATTTATTTATTTACCTTCATCTTGACACATTGCATAAGAAATAGAGCCGCTCATCTCACTAGGAAGGTCCTGCGCCGAGATGAGCAGCTGACAATATAGTGAGAACAGAATAATGAAGATATAAAACAAAATACTACATAACTATAAGATTAATCAATAAATTGAGGATATAAATGTATAATGTGGATAGAAAAAACATGGATAAAGTAAAATAATATATGTAAAGAATCATATGTATGGATAGTAACAACATGTAAATATTAGTGTATATTATAGATATCTCACAGAGACGAAACTGTATTAATTATGGGAAAGTAGGTATAGAAGTCATTTGGGTGTAACAGGACTTATGACCTGTCTTTTTATGGTTGGCTTAAGTGATCACTTTACACAATTGTAACATTCGCCATTTCCACCCATGATAGAATATACCATGCTTATTCATTTTTTGGAAGTTGTATATATGTTCAAATTGCGTGAAAAGCTTTCATATATGAGTTGTAAGCGCCTTTTCCATGCGGCCTGTACAAAGCCATTTTCATTCCCCTAAATCCCCACAGATGTCGCTAATGAGAAAATCTACATTGATTACAGAATTTTGGGAGCAATATACTTTATTGTGTGTAATGAAATTCATCCGAATACTTGCATTACACTAGGATACGCCAGGAAATATTATTTCCAATTTTTGTTAAATTCCTTTTTTACCAGTATTTACAATTCAGAATATTTTGAGTTTGTTCAAATCTTTCAGAACAGTGCTGGATCCAGCACTGTTCTGAAAGATTTGAACAAACTCAAAATATTCTGAAATGTAAATATTATTGATTAGCAATAGCAGTCAAAAAGTTTATATATAAAAAAATTAAATGAATGTTTGCGTGTATTAAATATTGATAAAAAAAATGCAGCTTAATGAGCAATAAATTAATTACAACAGTTTTCGGCAGTTGGATATTTGTGCAAATCAAGGTGACAATAATGTCTTCACGAATAGTGTTGTGTAGAAAGTTAAAAGTAGTGTGTCCACACTGACTATCACAGATTTATTTATGGTTTTTGTGTTTATTTATTAAAATTTAATTTATTTTATATTTCACTAAAAAAAAAAAAAAAAAAAAGAAGACTATGACAGAATGGATACCGGACATTTGAATACACTTCCCTTAGTCAGCATAATACCCGTAAACATTTTTTTTTAAAGTGGCAGAGTAACGGCACTCTTAATGTTTTCAGGAAGAACATTGAAGAAAAAACGAGACTTGCAAAAAAACTTCTTTGTCCAAACACTGTCTTGTAATTTTATTGGCTGATACATTTACAAACAATTCTTTTGTTGAATTTTGAAATCCATTATATTGATATACTTTGAGGAGATTTTACCCAGGTTTGGATTGGTATGCGTGTTATTTATCAAACCACTTGATGAATAACGCTGCATACCACTCCGGAAAATCTTGTAACGAAACTTTATCAAATTTGCTATTTCATACGGTCGACAGACATAGAATATCATCGTGAAAGCAACTGCAGCCAAGCGTACTTAATTCTGCTCGCAGCAGCTGCAAACAGTACGTGTCTTCTGACTTCACAAATATTTACACTATCAAAACTCTTTACTGTTCACTTGTCCGTCCTACCTTAGAATATGCCTCTGTGATTTGGTCTCCCTTCTATATAAACCAAATAGGTCACATCGAATCCGTGTAACATCGTTTCTTAAGAAGAGCTGCGAGGGGCTTGGATAGAGGAGACTACTCATACAGTGAAATTGAGTCAATGTTAAAAATTTATTACCTCCAAAAACTTAGAGAAACTTAATCACCATATTCAAAATATCAGACGGCCACGCTGATGTGCCTTCGTTACCGGGCCAAATAAAATTTAATATCCCTTCCCGTAGACTCAGAAATAATGAAGTGTTGTTTCTTAGCCATGATGGAACTAATTATGGATTCCATGCTTCCACGTCACGGTTATTTCGTCTAATAAACTCAAGATAGGATCTGGAGTTCTTCTGTGTAAGTCTGTCCAGATTCAAACTCTGATTAGATAGTCCAGATCTTGTCTCCATCTTGTGAGTACTTTTCATTTGTCGTAGCTTATGTTTTAAATTACTATAACTTTTATTCTGATATATTTTATACTGTTTATGTTATGTATTATGTTTTATTGGACTATGTCTACTGTACTGAAGAAAATATACGCCATAAATTCCCGCTGATCTGTGTGCCTCTCTAACCTTACATGTACATAAATCTCCAAATTAATGACCACACATCCACAAACCACTCCCCAAACGGTTACGAGAACTCTAGGAG
Source organism: Agrypnia vestita (assembly GCA_016648135.1). Taxonomy (NCBI): domain Eukaryota; kingdom Metazoa; phylum Arthropoda; class Insecta; order Trichoptera; family Phryganeidae; genus Agrypnia; species Agrypnia vestita. The sequence goes on along the minus strand of JADDOH010008088.1, from coordinate 19,580 downwards.
TAATATCATTTAACAGTACCCACACCTGAAATACTGGTTAGTTAAATATGTCTAAAAATATGCGGTACAACAAGGCTGTATGGTTTATAAATCCGTTTAATATAATTTTATACACTGTATAATGGACTGTTGAACCCTCCAAGTTTCAGCCTCCTTAAATATACACATACAACAAAATCAGGTCAAACCACAACCCCCACGGGTTCCAGCACTTCAAAATTACTAAATTTGTCACTCAATCGAATGAGTACTACCTCCTACCTGGCTTAGATACTTGCGAAACACAGTCGTAAAACCCTTACAGGTATTAATTATATTTGATACTTAAATGCTGTACCGAGAATGAATCACATTGTTATTAATATGGGGATATTTTTCAAGCTAATAGGGTGATAAGATCAATATAAATTATTAATAAAGATAAATTTGTCTCACAGAGCTTCACAAAATACAAAGTAAATTGAAAAATAGAGGAGTAGAAATTGTTAGGAATTAATTAAATAAGTAGGTTAGAGTTTAAATACAAGTCATGCCCGCGTTAGTAGTACACGAGATTCAGTATTTATTGTTTAGTCATTTATCCCACAAAAGTATTGCTAAATCTTTCGAAAGCACGTAAATTGTAAATGTCTTCAAATATCCTGATACACCAGAGCAAACTTTATATTTTAAATAACCAACATTCAAGGTTTTGTTTGTTAAACTATAAGGGGTGCTGCTTTGTGCTCATCCACATATAAAAGATTAACAGAGATACAACAAATCAACCACCCGTAAATAATACACCCTGCTAGCTGGTTCCTATTTATCCAACACTATATCACATTATAAACTTCACACACATTAGGTAAATACAATATTCAAGATAAATGTATTTTTATCCGGATAAAATACTTTGGTAAATGATTAACTTTGTTTGGAAATAGTTAACATAACATTTGTGTACATCTGAAATGTTAGCACTCGAAAATAATCACTTGAAAGATTTCTCCATTTTATATCACTCGCTGATCGCATTTGCAAGTTGGACTCTTTGACCGTCTACATGCCGCGCCCCGCTATAGACTATAGAATGCACTAGAGCATTCCAGACGGCTCCAGATTTGGCTTCGCTGTACGAGACTTCTGAAACGTTATTGTCATCCCGTAGGTGTAACTAATTAAATGAGATTTAATGTGGTGGTATTCAAGAATACACATTGTCATGAGATATTAGAAACAGAAATAACTGCACGTAATTAAGGATTTTACAGCACTCTACAGCTTTCAAAAGTAAATTGAGTTTCTACAAACCAATAAAATAGTTTCTGGAACCATTGTAACGCGACGATGACCTATATAAAGGAATCGAAGCTCTATAAATAATCATGTGATTAACGATAAAGTCACAAATCTGAATTTTATTTATTTTATTCAGGCCACTGTTTAACAATATTACCTGATACCTTATATTTGAACGTTTAACATTTTTTGGACTTATATTACTTGTTATCTGACAAACCCCCCGATCTCAAATTTCATACTATCCAAACTTTTTTACCAACGATATGGTCCATCTACAGAAGACATTTCATGTTTGAGACTATAACTTAAGTCTAGCAGCAGTAACTGGCTCCTAATCTATTAGCATATACCACAGGTTTACGGGGGCATTACCATAATATAACTTCAACAAAATTGCATTAGTATAGGATTTTAAAAAAGCAGTATTATTTACATTGCACAAACTTGAAGATATTTTGGATAAATATGGAATGGTATATGATGAAGTTGATATCAAAAGGATTAGGGTTGCCAGGTTACGATTATCACGATGTATCGCGAAGTTATTTCAAAAATAATGATTAATGGTGGATACATTCAGGAGTCACCTAAAGTATATTACTCGGAGGTTTTGGGATAAATCTGTATATGAAGTTGATTTCTATTTTAAAAACTAAATAATAAACGAACTGTCAACACTAGACTTCAAAACATTTGATATTTTTCGTTGTTGAAAAATGCTTTTCCTGACAGAAAACCAACACTGACTAAACATTATACTCTATTAATCAAGATGTATTATAGATGTCTCTGCGATAGGTCAAAAGCCCTATGAATACCCAAAAATACTTCCATACCTACTTTCTCATATAAAATATAGCTTCATCTCTATGAGACATCTATAAATATCTTTATTCATGATGTAACCTCTGTGGATAAAATCCAGTTGTGTTTTTGAAAAATTTGAACATACTAAAAATATTCTGAACTAGCTGTCCGTACCCGGCGTTGGTCGGGTTTAGGATTTAGCTAAAAATAAGTTTATTGGGGGGGACAAAGATTCTATTGTTTTGCAAAGTCAAAAAATTTTAGTCAAATCGGTCAAACAGTGTAGATTTGTATAGAAAATTAACCGAGCGGGATTTTTAGTAAATTTTTTTATCAATTGTGTATTAACCGTAAATAAAATACAGATATTGTCGTCGCGGATTTTTTTATAGAACTTTTTGAGTTATAAAAACTTTCTTTTCTGTAAAAAGTGTTTAAATAACTCTTACCGTTAAGGCAGCGTTATTAAGGACCGCATTTTTTCGTCGACTTTAGTTGTAAAATAGGTCGCCACAAAAAGCACTTTCATTTTAACGAGAAAATATATAACTTACGTTTACCCTGAAAATCCATCCAAATATTGGTGAAAAAAAAATTGAAATCAGATGAGCAGTTTCAGAGATTACCTCCTACGTTCAAACATAGAAACTTTACCTCTTTATATATTAGAGAGGGCATAAAAATTTAACTAAAAAGGAGTTAAAAATTGAAAGAATTTTTGGGCATATTCTAGTTTAAATAAATGTTAATATTTCGGAAGAATATAATATTTAAAAAAAATATTGCTCTAAAATCATACTCAACATAAACATACTTAAAATATTCTGAATTGTACTTTTATTATTGACTTTTCACTGAAAACAAAAGTAGCTCCGAGAGTCAGATGAGAAAAACCCTTGCATCGGGTTATTTATTCAACTTGCGTGATTAGTTCTGGAAATAACGAACACTTGAAAATGCCGACTGCGCATACTGTAAAATCAATTTCATTTTATTTTTCTGCATTCAGCCAATGTTAATACAAGCTCCTTGAACATCGTAACAAAGAAGCTCTCGAGCATGTGAAAAACGCTTCACTGTTTTGCTTTTCACTTTATTTGCTGACGAGTAGGCAAAACTGTCATGAATCTCTATTGTGAAGGATGTGTAATCGAAGAATAGGTAATCCTTTTAATATGATATCATATCCGGTTGGATAGCAAATGTAGGGAGGTGAATACATACGAGGTGTGATCAAAAAATTTGGTGAATGAATTTCTGTAGCAACAACTGCTGACGCTACATTGATGTGAAGTATCGATCTCGGTAGCCTGTTCCTTTGATAATAATAGTGACAAGTAATAACAAGTTGCGACCTATCAGGCCGCTTCAGGAGCCCGGAGAGTAAGGTCATGTTTATCGTATCTGTCGCGCATCATGTGATGCGCGACAGATACGATAAACAACGCGTGTTTTGTTTCAAGTTGCAAAAGGATGCCAAAAATGCCCATAAAATATTACAATCAGTAGGTATATGGCGATAATGTGATGACCATGAAGACTGTTTACAAGTGTTATGAGTTATTTATTTATTTATCTTAATAATTTAGTTTCACAGGTAATGTTGTGTGGGCTAATATATGATTTCACTTGGACATGTTGCATTCCATCTAATCATTTAAAAGTTTTTATAATACAATTTTTGCACTTCAATTTAAACCTCCTTATATTCTCCATGTTTTGAATTTCCTTTGGCAGACTATCGAAAATTTTTATAGCTGTATACATCATACAATTTTGTGAGGTGTTTTTATTTTTCTTTGGATGTTGTCGCTTCCTCTTATATTGTAGGAATGAAAATCCTTATTCAGCTTCATCCTGTCATCAAAGTATTTGGGTTTATTTATTAAGTATCCATGTTTAATATGAAATATTTGCACCATTACATTATATATTATTCTTTGATTTACAGTTTCCAGTCCTAGGGCATTCAACATTTTTATTATTTTAGTTACATTTCAGTATTATGCGCATCGCTCTATTTTGTACTATTTGTAGTTTCTTTAGCATTCCTTTGATAGCGGAAATGAATCTGTTCAAGAAGAGCAAAGGTTGGGATATCCTTTGACCTCAGAAACAGAGGAAAGCGTGTGTGAAAGTCTCAAAACCGGGCACAAATGGAAGGCTCAAACAGGCGATTGACTATTCGAGAGCTTGCCAAAGAACTGAAAATCTCGTACAGGTTTGTGCAAAGCATTTTAACTAATAATTTGCAAATGAGACGAGTGAGTGCTGCATCACGACCACGCGCCGAGCCACATCTCGCTTCTGATCCGCAGGTTATTGGCCGGAAAAAAAATCTTGTCTGTCCATATCCGCCTTACTTCTCAGATTTAGCATCATGCGACTTTTGGGTCTTCCCAAAAACAAAAACCGGATGAATGGACAATTTTTGGATATCGTTTCCGACATTGAGAAGGCCACGACCGAGCAGCTGAAGGCCCTTCCGAAAGAAGCCTTCTAGAAAAGCTTCCAATCATGGAATCTCCGTTGGGATAAGTGCATCGCCAGCCAAGGAGAGTACTTTGAAGGAGATAAAGTCAAATTTGTCATAAACTTATTTCATTGTTTGTAATTACATTATTCACCGTATTTTTTGACCACACCTCTTAGATGCCTGGATTGTGTATGTGTCAAAGAAAATATTAAAATATGTGTCAAAGAAAATATTGAATTACTAAGAACGATTAGTTCGTAGAAGCCGTCATGTAAAGTATACATCGTGTATTCATTTTACCGGTATTTGCGTATATGAATACATTAAACCCAAAAATTTTAATACGAATTTTATACTACGTAATTTCCATTGATAGCAAAATTTTAATAAATACACCATAATTTAAAAATATATTTATAAATTTAGGTATGGAATTGGTTTTGGGTGTTCAAAGGGCTTACGACCTATCATACGGCTGGCTAAGTGATCACTTTACATAATGTAACGTTCACCAATTCCATCAATGATAGACTACCACATCTATAAATTTTTTGAAAGTTGTATACATGTTTAACTTGAACAACGTGTTTTGTATGTGAGTTGTATTTTTACTACCGCCTCCTGTATTCGAAAGCTTTGTCATGGGTGGAATTCGTGAACGTTATATTGCGCAAAGTGATCACTTAAGCCAGCCGTACGATAGGTCGTAAGCCCTATGAACACCCAAAGAGATTTTCATACCTTCTTTCCCATATACCTTCCTCTCTATCGTCTATAATATATCTTGAGTAATGATCCAATATTGTGATCTTGAAAAATTGGACATATTCTAAATCTTCTGAATCTTTAATTCGTTTTTTAAATCGCACCAAAACATATTTGACTCAATTGAACGCGATGACCTCACACTTTTACATGATTGAATTGACAGTAAATATTTTTTGTTTTTTGATGCGGATGAAGAGACATAAAGAAATTTTATATTTTGCACATAATAAACTCGTAGAATGCAAACTGTTGTACAAAAACTTGTCGCATAAAATGCCGGGCGTATAAATATCCACTCACATAATTGTTTTACCGTTAAATGCTGGCTTACAAAATTTCCCATACTCGAACAAAACGCGATTCAATCTTTATGATTAAGCGTATTCTCCCAATTCACTTACCATAATTTAGCGGTGGGTTCGGTGGAACCAACATATTTCTGCGTGTCACTGTAACGTTGTTTTTGACGTTGTCGGAATTTTCTTTGCAGTCATAAAATTCCTATCCACTCCGCATAGCTGCTAGACAGACTGTGTTGAGATTGGTATCTTTGTATATGAAGTAGTTCAAGGAAAAGACAGCTTCTGCAGAAGATAAACCAAAAGCAGGGGAGGGGGTGAAAGAGCCGTAAAAAATAAATTGTTTCGTTAAACCAGGGGCGTGCTGAAATTTTGACGTGGCACTTGATTTTTATTTCTAATTTTATACGTCACCGAATTAAATGCTAGTTTTAAACCAACATAAATATACAATTTTACTTTTTATATACTCAAACTTATACTTCGTTTGGTGCATTTAAGATAAAATTGCTATTGTGGCGGTAGTTGCGCACGTAGCGTGTAACGGAAATACGATACCGGAACTAACGATGAAATCGTTTTTTAAGATTTTTTTGTCACTATGCCAAAAATGATATAAGAGATATTGGAGAAATGATTTATTGTAAAAACGACGTAATTGTCAGAAATTTGTTTAAAAACAAACACATTCATTCATTAGACAGTAAATGCTGCCCTCAAAGTTGAATAGTTTCGAATATTTTGAATACGGAACTGTTTTAGGCCGAAAATCGATAAAACATGAATGTGGGTGGCTACTAGGACTTTTTTAAAAATACACATGATTTTTGAAAAGGCACAACGTCCCAATTGAATTATTTTCAGCTGTCAGATTCTGTTTACATGCAAGTTCACGAAGTTTTGATCGTTTTTATTTGTAGAAGTATAATTTCTACCACGCGTACATGAGTACATACACGATGTTTTTTTTTAAATATACTTAATTGAAGATTGTATCGATATATTGACATAAAAACACGCGATTTATGTACCAACATTTTTATATTGATCAATCCGCCTACAATTTTTATTTTCTTGTCGTTTACAATATCTAATAAGAAAACGGCCTAATGATCTAGTTGTAGTCGGAAGTACGAGTCTTATTAAGTCCTTTTTCATAACACAAGCTTAATTTTAAAATACGTAGAATATTAATGTAACATATTTTTCTTGTACGCATCTCTATTAAAAAAAAATATTTTATATTTTGTAAAAATCACGTTCATTGATGTATTCTTGGTTTCTGATGTTGATGAACACCCGAATTTACCAATTAACATTTTGGTAATGATCAATCTGGATAATGAGTAGGTACAGTAAGTGAAAATGAGTGTGTTAACTTATTCCATATTACTTAAAAGACGTATTACATCAATTACTTAAAAGAGAAAAATGCTATCAATTCCGAGACACTAACAGTTAACTGTATTATAATCTGCTAATGTTCTACTGTTTTACTCAGAGGCTTTGTTGGTGTTTATACCGTAAACACCAATACAGCGAAACAATATGCGTCGAATGCACAGGTTACACATTTTAATTCGATTTTCTCTCTTGAATGGAAAGAGGTCTACTGTACTTTTATTATATTATCGCCATAGATAGTATCACGTTCCCAATACTTTTCCCCTACTATCCATTTTTTCAATGATAACTCAGTAATAACCAAAAAAAAACCTTCAATATACATCGTTTTTTTAGCTTAGTTGTCATCTGAAGATGAAAGAGATTGCCTTTTTTGACTGACAAAGTTTTTTTTTTTTTTTTTTAAAGTTTTTTAGTTTGTTCGAAAAAAATAAATAAATATTTTGAATGTTTTTAAGAAAAATACTAGAGTATCATAAGTGAAATTCATATTCTAAAATATAAATAAATCCTTTGTGACATAAATAATTTATTTAATTTTTTTTTTGAACTTAATGAATACGTTTGATGTTATTAATTCGCCTGGCACCGATACCACTGCACGGATACAGAACTGGTAAATCACAGATAAGTATGTTACTTCCAATATAGTTCCGCAACATTTCGGACGCTCTAGCTCGAGGAGTGAATGTATTGTTCTTTTTACGTTTCTGATTCAATAAGTGAAAGGGCAATGACAAGGAGGGCTGGGGGGGTGTGGTCGTGTGGGGGCTCGGTTTAGAGACAGGAGGCGCCTTCTTGGCGGACAACCTACCCCACTCACCCCCAGGAAGGGGCTTGTAATCTTGAATGTTCAACATAAATTCTATATTAATATTTATGTTATATACTATATGCGATGTCTTTTTTATTGTGATTAAGTTTTCCACATTTAATCAATAACAAAAAATAAATTGACATTACATTTAATAGGAATCAAACATAATAATTTCGTTGTCTGTCTGTCCCCATGACTTTGTGAAACGTCCGTAATTTTGAATTTGAATTTACAGCTTAAAAAACGGTCGGAGATTAGGCTTGAACCCCGGGCCGCCAAACCCGATCTGGCAGTTTCACGCATGTTGCCATGACCACGTCTCCCATCGAGCGCTATAATTACACACTAGGGCTTAGCAAAAACGCGAACCAATGTTCCGTCATTTTTGACGGGTTGCAGCTAGTGTATCAATAAAAATCAGTTACAATAAATTGGGTGTTGTCTAAGAAAAAAAAAGTCAATCAAAATAAGTTATGTACAATAAATTTGATGAAAAATATCTATTTATGGTCAAAATATTTAGTTACGAACCCAGAACACTTCCTTGACGAGAAATTACGAAATTTTGCTATATATTACGAAAAATTTGAGATTCATATATGTTTTATAAATGATACATCTATTTTTCATTTTTATCTAGCTATCTAAATTAAATAGGAGAAACCAACATTGAGTAAATAAGGGATGACGGTCCACGGCGCAGTATTTGAGTTTTTACACACGACCAGAGAAAAGTGAATTCGTGCGCGTTTGACCAAAGACAAGCAATAGAGTGGGTACTTACGTGCGAAATGGAGCGAAACGATCTTGCGATAAACAAAAGTGCAGCGAATTACAGAAGTACCTTTGTGAAATATTCTAGTGATAAGTGCGAAAATTGAAAAAAAGAACATTGTTTCGATCAAACTCGTGTCCAGTGATTTAAATTAATTAGTTTTTAAGTGTTATATTTGCTCCTCACAGACACGGTCTTAGCTATGTATAGATGTGTATATAGTTTGTTATCCCTGATCTTTCTACTAGAATTCAACCTCCATTGTGACGACATACAATCGTTATTTATGGGCTTCTTCTAAGAAATAACAGTTCGCAAAACGAAATTCTCATAGGGGCAAATGTCAAAGATAGCGGTAACTACAAAGTATTCCCGTTTCATTTCCGCAGTAATATAATCTCTGGGCTTAGAATCCAGCGGTTAATGAAAATCAAGTAGGAAGGGATAGCGGATTTGGCTTTAAAATTACGAATTTAAGCGCTTCTGTCTCAAATGGAGATTCATTACGCAAACTAGAAATAGTTAGCAGTAATCCTTTGTACGATTTACGGACTTATTTACTCCCGACAAATTCTTCCACCTAAAGCTAATATTCTCAGGCAACTTGATAAACAAATTAATTAACATTTGAAAAGATATTCATTTATTTAATTATAAACTTTAATTTATATTGTCTTGTTGTTATTCAAATATAGAGAAACTGAACAAGAGTTAAAAACCAAATAAAACTCATTCAATATTTTGAGATTCAAAATGCGCCCTCAATAAGATCAAAGTGTATAAGATTTCAGCATTTAGTAATCATATTATTTTAGTCGCTTTTTTCCCTTATACACGAAAAAACCTAGCAGATGGTATTGATTGAAAAAAACCTAGCAGATAGTATTTTTCTAGATATACTCCATATTTACGTCTAACAAAGCCTTAGATACATATATAATTTTATGGATAGGTATATAAGTTTTTTTTTTTATAATTTTATAGAATTATTTATGATCCTCGAATATTGTCTAATTTATTGGATAAATTAGTAATTTTGTGGATAACAAAAATTATTCGAACTTGAAAATAAAAATTTGCATACGTTATATTATTATCCTTGCTGAACGATATGCCGTCAATGGAAAAAATATAAACCGTTGTTTTGCCACCTTACAAAACTACGGTTGAAGCAATGCTGAAGAAAAGAAAATGTGAAACGAAAATTCAGAAACAAAATACGTAATTCAAAAAATCTTCCAGTTCCTTTTTCCTGGTAAAAATTTGTTTGTTGTCCGTGGGGTTTCCAGAATATATCTTCACCATTCTCCTGCATTCCTGTTAACTTAGTGTGTAAGACCAAAACTCAAGAATTCCAAAAACTGACTGACTACGATACACCACCTTCTCTGTATTCATCCTATTCTAAGAAATTTTTAATTTATTTATGGTTTTTGTGTTTAATTTGTAGAACTCCATATTTATTTTTAGCGAAATTTAAAATAAATTAAATTTTAATAAATATTATTATTAAGTTCTACGGGTTAAGTATTTTTATGTGTTACAGCTGTTTCGGCTTGTAAGGCCATTATCAAACAGTGGATATACCACGTACAAACGACTTATTTATACAATTTTAAGTTACCCCTTCCCATTTAGAGTAATTAGATATTTGTGGTGAAGCCCTGTAGTAATGTACGTTTTTTCCCGGGCACTTATCATTAAAGGTGCCTCGGTTTTTAACAAAATTTTTTAAATTTTTTAAAAAATTTTAACAAAAACTATGACGTTAATTTTACATTTCGGTTTCTAAATAATAAGTATTTATTTATTCATAAAAAAAAAGAAAAGAAAAAAGTGTTAATACTACAAATAAGTTACGGACGTTACGCGAGTTACGACGGACGGACGAACAAACAACGAAATTATTATAATTGGGGTAGATTTTTTTCTTTGCGTCGTATGGCGTCTGTAATAATATGAAAAATCGACTCTTCTCACTTGTTATTACGACAATGAAATGATAAAATGGTGATTTTCTTTGAATTTACATAAACTTATTACCATCTCCTATCATGAACAGCCGAGTATCTTTCTGCTGATTTAAATAGATGCGTCATTGGAAAAATATTCAAATGATCAAAATTGATTTATTACTGTATATTTCATTTAATGACGCAATGTGCATAATATGTGTATCCGCCCTGAACTTATACTAGAGGAAAGGTTGGTACCTAGTATTCTAGAATGTACCGATAACAATCTATAATAACTTCTTCAATAACTGCAAAATGATTTTTGTGGTAACATTATTTATATTATTAATAAAAAACTATTTTTATAAAATACTATTTTGTTAAATTATCAAAATATTACGGAGCCAATGGTGACTACATCAGGATACATCATATACTAAAAATCGAAGCATAGACATTTACAAAATCAAAAACAAAGGGAGATGAATAACTCATGCGAAAACAAATTAAAAAGATAACAATTTGTTTTCGCACTAGTTTATTAATTAGTTGTTCAACTAATATATATATATTTTTAATTTTATTTATGTCTTCAATACATAATTTTGAGTATACGTTGTAAACTTATCAAGGGACCATTGGTATCAAAGCATGTTGATAATTATACAAAATAATTATTTATGATTTTTTTTCTTGTTAATTATACAATCTTTATCACATTATAATGCATTAGAAGTTACAGAAAGACGAGTAAGTTTCTGAAATACTGATGATATTAAGTATTCAGTATACTTCTTAAATAAGGCAGCGTTGTTTAAATATCACGTTCAACTACTCTGAAACGTTATTGAAAACTACAAACGACCGTCGAATGTTTCAGTCAGATTAGAGTGAAGTGACAAATTAGACGTAGTTACGCGGTAAACGTCTAACTCACAAAATGCTAAAAATGGTCTATAAACGGGTTTGCTTAACTGAATATCTTTATATGTTGAAAATGTCGAAGCTCTAAGTGTTATATTTTTTATAAAGTCAGTATTTTTCTAACTCAAATCACGGCTATCGCCCTTAAATTAACTCTTAAACTAAAAAAAGTGTTTTCTGTGACTTCAAATTTTATAAATCTTTGGCAAAAAAAATATAAGTTAGAAAAAGTAACCCATGAAAACCAAGTTTTTATTATACTCCCTTTCTCATTTACTAGTTGAAACTTTTTTTTCGCTTAACCTACGCGTTGGGCTTCGGTCGGGCGAAACTACGAAAGGAGTAATAAAAAATTACCAAAAATCCAAAATTATACTATAATCAGGTTTCGCGTCTACCAGACGCGTTGAAATATTTTCATACAAAATTCCATTAAAAATTTGAAAATCCAAAAATTTATTAATTTTTTTAAAGGAAAATTTGATAGATCTTCTTGATCGTCGCCACGAGTCTGTTTGCAAAGTTTCAGCTCGATTAGATCACAGGAAAGGGGTTTAAAATGTATCCAAAGTTTTTTCGTCAGACAAGACGACAAGCAGACGCCACGAGTTAATAATATAAAGGGAGTAAAAACATCAATGTTGCATGGACGCATTATGAAGCTTTTCAATTCTAATTGACAACTAAATTGTTATTGTTTATATAAACGTCAAGAGATCATTAAGACGTAGGCAAGATCCATAGTCATCTAGATTATTGAAAAATTCGACAGATGTTATTAAATTACTAATTTTAATTTCATTGTAACTGCTGCTTAGGAGATTCAAATTTACTCACCTAAGGAACGATGGTCTCACATTTAACATTTGACGCTAGACCAACACACGGATAAAATGAGACGCAAGACAGTGATTTTTTGAGACATGGGGTGTACACAGAGACTACGAAAGCCGAGAGTTGTGTTATTGTAGAATTTCTCGAGATCATTTCTGATGACCATTACATTAATTTAGAGCTAGTGACAAAAGGTTTACGAAAAATACTGTATTAAAAGTTGAACCACCGCGGGAACCTAAAATTTATCTAGAAATTGGGAAATTTTCAACAAGGATGTAATTTTTTTTATATGACGGAACATTGGTTCGCGTCTTTGCTAAGTCTTGGTATATATTTATAGTATCTTTTTGGTGGTCCACAGAGAGGCGGCGGTAGCAACATGCGTTAGGCGGCCGGTTCGGGTTTTCTGGCCCTGGGTTCTATGCCCATCTCCGACCGTTTGGTTTAGTTTTTTTAGCCATGAATTCGAACGAAATTACGGACGATACATGAATTTAGGGACGGACGGACAGACAGCGAAATTATTATGTGATTAAATTATTATTTTTTGGAAAATTTTAGAAAAAAATGGCCGCATGTCATAAAATGATGCATAAAAGAAGGTCATGTACTTATTTAGAAATGAAATACGTGAAATTAAAAATATCCAATTTGAATAAAAAACTACTGTATAATTCAATATAAAATTGATAAATTTTTTTTAATGACTGTTATTTACAAATTGTTTTTCGGATTAATAAATGCGTGTTTCTTTTTTCTGTCTCGTGCAAAGGGTTACCGTGAAAAGTAGCATAACAAGCTCCACGGAGATCGACATGACGCGGCTATTTTTAATCTAAAATTTCACAACAAAATAATAGTTTTATATGTACCTACCTTAATGAGTGCCAATAAAAAATATAACAACAAATATATACATTCTTGTAAAAAATCAAGTTCTAGCTAAATTTCAGGCTCCTGCTTGTGTAAGGTGGTGTAAGCCCTAATGTAACCACATTTTTTATATTAAGACCTTCTAACTATATTCAAAATAAACCTTCAAACATGGCCCCTATTGTATAAAATGTCGCATCAGCTCTGTACACGAAGTGTTATTTAAGATAATTCAATATAAATTAAACCAACCAGATAAATTCAAGTGAAGTGGGAAAGTGGCGCCCTAAACAAACATTGAATGTTTTCCTAGATAAATTCAGAAAAGGCTGCATGCCAGTAAAATTGATAAAACTCTCTTGAATTACTCGAGAACACACATTGTTAATAAAACAGCTTTTTTGAAGTGTCTACCTGGTGACTGTACCTAGAATGAGATATGCGACTTTTAAAAATGAAATAATAAGTTGATAAATATTTATTTTAATTAAATAAATATACATCTTAGGTGGGTTTTAGCACCTGATTTTCTTTTTCTCCTGTCTTTTCTGTTTTATGATTATGAAGATAATGAATGTTTAACGTATTTTGGTTATTTAGTTTTGCAGTTATGTTTGTTGAATGAAATTAAAGTGGTTTATATTCAGAGTTTACCGTTGGTTCTGATGGGACTGTCTTATTTAGTGGTGTGGTTATAGAGATAGACAACATTATAAAACTATTAATAAATTGGTAGTATATTTTGTGTTTTTATTATTATTATATATTCATTGTAAATGTCTTAATTCAATAAATTAAATTCTTATTATATATATATTTATTCAGAAGTTGTAATTTTTCAGAACAAAGTTCTGTGAATTTTTTTTTTAAAACCAAATTAATTAATCAATTAGAAAGACATACAGAAAAATCTAATTCACGAAAAAAGATTCGAACCCAGATCACCTCCTTTCCGGGCCGGTGCTCTGACTACTAAGCTATAGCATCTCTCTATGTTTCCGTGAATATATCCATCTTATATGTTGTTCTCATTTTTATTAATTGATTAATTTTTTTTTGCCCATAGAGCAATCCACTTTTTTGATACGGTAGTTCAAATTACTTTGCCATGCCACCGCTAGATGGACGCCAGAATTAACCGAATAATTCATTTTATTTGGACATACATTTATACAACACATATTATATATATTCAAGAACACATTCATATTTGTGAAGTTGTAAGTTTTCAGAAAAAGTTTTGTGAATTTTTTTTAAACCAAATTAATCTAATTCACTAAAAAATAATAAAATAATAAAAATGTGAACTACATATAAGGGCGATATATTCACGGAAACATAGAGGGCTGCTATAGCTTAATGGTCAGAGCACCGGCCCCGGAAAGGAGGTGACCTGGGTTTGAATCCCAGTAGTAGCTTTATATTTTTTCGTGAATTAGATTTTTCTGTATGTCTTTCTAATTGATTAATTAATTTGGTTTAAAAAAAGAAACTTATTCGTGGATATGCTACATCAACATCATTTCATTGTCACCACTATCATAATCCTAAAATTCGTAGTGATTCTTGGCTGCTTCTAGCAGATTATTTTACTCCTATCTTTTTTGCAAAGTATCCGGCAATTTCGGACATTTATGGATTTCAGATTCTTTATCCAGTAATTGAAGTCGCGGTCTACGGACGGACCGTCTTTGCTTAGATTTGTAAAAGGTTAAATTCTTCAGATTTTTCTAGGTAATATATGCAACCATCGGATATGTAACTTAATGAACTTGGTAACATCAGGATATGAAGGTGATGATTGGATCGATAGCTTTAAATAGCTTACTCATAGCCTGGGTAAAACTAAGATTTTGCGCTCAGAAACTTGTTCTTTAGTTTTATGTGATATATAAAAAGATCTTATGTGCTTTTGTGATCAACAATATCATCTTCTTCTTATATAAGCGACTGTATGTAGTCTCTAAAAAAGTTAGTTGTTTAGGCTGCTGGGCACTCGCCTTTGTAGTCTCTTATGGATAAATCTTTACATTATCGTCCGCCTAAAACTAGATCTTCCCCTTGGTCCTAATCCTATGTTACTGTATATAAACCCCCCACTATAATATCTACTTATATTATTTATTACTTACCTTATCTTATCATTAACATTATTTGGAAAAATAATCAATGATTCCAAAAACTCGTCAACGTTTACTGTACGCTGATCATCTAATACAAATTCAATGACTTTTTTTGTTCTTGAAACAGTCTGATATTAACTTTCAGGTCAATTTCAACAGTTAAAAAAACACGTCAAAATCAGCTTGTTTAGTGCTTCCAATTGTGTCGTTGATAAAAAAGAAAAACAATAAAAGAAGATAAATATTTCAGTTCAGACTGTAGATACATACTAAAATCGAATCGTTGATATCTTTAGTGTACATTGTTACAAAACCAATTTAATTCAGATACAAATAATCAACTTAAAAATTCTGTAAAGTTTGCGTGGATTAAAAGAATAAAAAATTGTCAAATTGTGAAAAAATGCACCACGATCATAACTTTAATCCCCTAAAATCTAAATTATTTAAGATAACCGGTCAGTGATATTAAAGACTTAATAATATCCACGCCTATCATTTGCGTATGTCAATAGTGGAACAGATATTCTATATATGGTAACAAAATCATTTATTACGTACTTACATATAACTTCAGTCCAAAGAATAACAGAATAATTTTCCATTAAACAGAACCATTAAAATGGATGGAGGACACAAACTTTATTGTCTCTATTTCATTTAATTATATTTTATATGTCACTTATTTAATTGTCTTCGTATAACACTTATAATAACTTTGGTACATTACCCATATATTTGAAGTAAAAAAATCGTCTAGAAAAAAGCAAAGTTTACGAGATTTCATGCGAAGATTGTAATTTCAACATTAGACTTAAAGAACATCTTCGCTGTGTAACTATTACAATTTTTCTAAATTCGTAAACCACATCATAAAAAATAATCAATGGTTTTATTCATGTACCGTTAAATTTCTCCATCCCGTCATGCGTAAAGATAATAAAATGAATATTTTTGAAAGTTTATAACAAAATTTGAACATAGGGTATAAATTTGCTTAACAATAATACATTTACCCACTCTTCTCCTTTCTTTTCTCGTTAAAATCACTATTATACCAGTAAATCTGGCTCCTTTTGTCAGTACCTACCTAATTAATTTAAAAAAATAATTAGGTACGGTAATCCTAATAAAAAAAATGTTTTTACCTAATCCATGTAAAAAATTACACACTTTGAAAAGTGATTCTGATACTCCCGAAACTCGAGTAGTAAAATATAATTCAACTCGGAAAGTAGAGATAAGATATTTCTCCATTCATTTTAATGATCATCATGATTAATCTCAACAATGTTAACGAGAAATCCATCAATACTAAAAGAGTAAACTTGTTTAGTAAAATTTTATTGTAAAATAGAAAATAAGACATTTAACCATTCATATAGATTAGATTTGATATTCTCTCGTAGCACAAATTTTAAATCAGAATTTATAATACAGTACAGTATACTGATAAATAAATAACAATATTTTTTTATAAAACAGTATTTTTCTTTTTTGTTTGGTGGTGAAATTGTTGAAGTATGATATATAAGTATCGTATCCATTTTGACGTCTCAGAAGTTGCCTTATAGAATTTTGTCTTGAAGATGTCCCCTGGGAAAGCATAAATATTGTGAGGTACAGTGCATAAAAAATATTCAATTTATAAAGGTTAAATTATTGGACCACCTTTCTACGCGAGAAATATCACGATTTATTTAGGTAAACTGCTTACATTGTGTATGTTTAGGTATATTTTAAACGTACAGGACGTTTCAGACCTAGTTTACTATATTTTACTTTAGTTTACAATACTTTACAATTTTAGAGCGTATATATTTTTATATACTATAACATATATATATAGATAAAATATATATATAGATATATATATATATATATATATATATATATATATATATAATATATATATAATGTATATATATAATTATCATAATATATATATATATTATGGAGCGTCTCATTTTATAAAATATTAACGATAAAATACATTCACAGTCGAAAAAATAATCAACAGAAGTATAATAAGCGTGAACATAAATAACCAATAAATGTCACCCTTATGTATCTAATGGCAAAACATGAGACCCCGGTCATCTAGTGGAACACCCTTGCTCATTACACACATCATATATATGATATCAGTGAAGGGCTTTCTTTACTTCACTTGTGAAAAAAACATAGAAATTGGGGGGGGGGGTATTACTGCTAGGGTGGCGCAGGGGAGGGGGGGCGCGGGGGGAGGAGCCCCCAGGAGGACCATCTTGGGTCTCCTGATTCTTTCGGGGAAGTTTTCGTCGTAGTGCGACAGAGTGTTGATGGTAGGGTTATGGTGGGTAAGGATGCCTGCATAAAAACGCCTGGCCAATTTTCTGATGTGATCTTGTATAGGCGGGATGCCTGAATCGTGATGTAGTTGAGTGATCCTGATCCAACGCGGCGCATTCAGTACTAGCCGAATGGCTTTGTTTTGCAGGATCTGTAGTCTGCTTATGTGTGTGTGTGCAGCGTAGCCCCATGTGGGGGCTGCATATGTCATGATGGGCCGGATTATGGCCTTGTAAAGTAGGAGCTTGTTATCTATGGCCAGTGCGCTACGCCGGCTCATGAGAGGGTGGATGGCATGAAGTGCACGTGTCGCAGCTACACTTATGTTGTGTATGTGAGTGCGGAAGGTGAGTTTGTAGTCGAGAGTAACACCGAGGTATTTGATTTCTTTCCTCCATGGGATGTTTTGGCCAAACATTTTTATGCTGGGTTTGTGGATGATTCGTGGGGTGCGCGTGAAGAGGGTGGCGGCGCTTTTTGAGGGGTTTATCTCGATACGCCAGGTACTGCACCACTTCTCTATCAAGGAAGCTTGCTTTTGGACTCTACGTATTGCGAGGGCGGGGCTTGAGGATGTGGCTGTGACTCCGGTATCGTCCGCGAATTTGGCTACGGTGACGTTTGAATCAGTGGGGGGGAAAGTAGATGTTGAATAGTGGAACTATTCAACATCTACTTTCGTAGATGTTGAATAGTTCGGGGGCCAAGAGAGAGCCCTGGGGGACTCCGGCAAGGAGACGACGTATGGTGGAAAGGTAGCCATCGAGTTTGACTCTGAAGTGGCGATCTCGGAGGAAACTGGCTAGAAGTTTGATCAGGCATAGGGAGATGTCGAAGAGGTCTAGTTTATAGATCAGGCCGTTGTGCCATACTCTATCGAAGGCTTTACTAACGTCGACTGACAGGACTGCTGTGAATTTACGTGTGAGGAGCCCTTCGTTAATTTGCTCGATCACACGTAGAAGTTGGTGGTTGGTTGAGTGGTTCGCTCGGAACCCGTGTTGGAAGTCGGGGATAATTTTCTTTTCGAAGGTTTGTCTCTTAAGCCTGATGAGGATAAGTTTTTCGAGAATTTTACCAGTGCATGGTAGAAAACTGATTGGGCGATGGTTTTGGGCCAGGAGGGGTCTTTTCCTGGCTTGGGGATGAGGATTACATCTGCCATTTTGTATGCCTCTGGGAAGTGGTGGAGGCGGAAAGAGGCGTTGCAGATGGCTGTGAACGCACAGATTGTTTTATCGGGGAAGCATTTTATTATTTTATTGGTGATCGCGTCCGGTCCGGGAGCTTTTCGGGTGTTTAATTGCTTAATGATGCGTTTGATTTCCGCTGGTGAAGTGGGGGTTACGGGGGGGCCTGTGGGGGTTTGGGAAATTATTTCTTCTGCTTGGGCGTCTATCAGTGAAGCTGAAGATGGGTCGCTTGCAGGGTTCGGGGTGAATTGAGATTCGAGGCTATCGGCGAATATCTCTGCCCTATCTGCAATGGAGTATACTAGGCCATTGGGTCCTTGAAGAGGGGTGGCGTAGTTTTTGGGTTTGCGCAGTGACTTTGACACTTTCCAGTATGCGCGGGGGTCTTCGTCTAGTGATGAGATGAAGTTGTACCAGCGTTCGTTCCTCAGGGAGTTGAGGGCGATCTTAATTTCATAGGCTAGTCTATTGGTCTTGTATCTGTCTAACGGGTCGCCGTAGCGTTGCCAGTTTTTACGGGCTCGATTTTTTTCTCGAATAAGAGTTTTGATTTCGTCAGGTAGGTCTGGTCTTTGCATATCTCTTGGAGTGGAGATTGTGGCCACTTCTGTGGCAAGGAACTCGTCGACAGCCGAATTCAAATTCAAATTCAAATTCAAATGTTTATTCAATGTTCAATGTTACAAATGTTTACAGTGTTTACAAAATTTAATG
>JADDOH010008087.1:0-131529 GCA_016648135.1 Agrypnia vestita | reverse complement strand
GCAACGCCGGGTATGAACAGCTAGTACCAGAATAAATCAGAAACGGATTACATAAAAATGTATGTATAAGAAAACGTTGCACATCAATGTTCTTACCGTTTCCAAATCAAGCCGGCACTTAAAAATAAGACTAACGAATGACCGATGATAGGATTGTAACTCTTGATCTTGATCGATGCCCATTTAATTATTTTATGAATAAAATATGAATTTTTTAGCAATGAATGGACCCATGCGAGTTGTCGGAGTAGTTGGAATTGGACATCTTCAAGGAATTCTCGACAACTGGGGCAAGGTTACATCTAAACAGATTCCGCCTATCATGAGGTAAACTCAGTTTATTCTTTTGTTCCATTTATTTAACCTTGGGAATTTGCACTCATCGCATCTCAATTTTTTTTTTAATAAAGAAGTCGCTAGTCTCATCTCATTAGAGCAATAATAAAAAGAGTGAGTAAGAGAAGCCCGTAGAATGAACACTTATTGTCCAACTCGGAGTTCTGGTCGAATGAACTGCACACATTTTGACTATATTTGTTTGTCCTCTCTGTTTTCAGGATCCCGCCGCCTTCCATGTCGAGTCGAATTTTAAAAGCTTCCATTAAATTTGCATTTGTAGGACTAATAATCTATACGGGTTATAAAGTGATACCAAAAAAATGGCTGCCTTAAAAAATAATGCATATTATGTAATTTTACAATATAGCCCAAGTTCAGTCAATACTTGGATGTTTTAAAGGTTAAGGTACACCTTAAAAGCATAATTTTCAATACAAAATAACACTTTTAAGGTATACCTTAACCTTCAAATCATCTAAGTACTACTCTGTAATCTAAGTAATACTCTGAATTCGGGCCTATGATTCTTGTGTTTGTACTTATGGTTTCTTTTTAATTACATTACGTATACAGTTTTGGTTATTTTAAATATTAGTATTTGACTGATGATGATGTTTGAAATAATGATAAATTATCAATAGATAAAAAATATCTTTACAAATATAAAATATTGCGTTGATTATTTCATATAAAGTTGTGAATTTTAATTTTGTACTAGATGCACTAAGAAACAGATGACATAAATATTTTTGAAAATACATTTCCATGAAGAAAAATTTTCTCACAATTTAAATTGACGCTAAATTTTATTTTACAATAAAAAAAATATTTTTGGGAGGGTTTCACAAATGTGAGAGAGATTAGATTAGTGTGGCACCTTAGTAATTGTGTAATTCACAGCATCTTGCCTATTTTCATTTAGCTACTTGCTCGCTCTGTAAAAATGTTTTTAATCGCTCAGGCCAAAACCTTTTGAAAATAACATCTAAAACAAGGACAAAAAATCATTTGAATATGTAGGAGGCTCAGGGAACATAATTTTTTGGATGTATATTTGCATCCTTGGGCAACTAGTTAAATAAAATCTTATCGTATTGTATCTTTATCAAAGTGGAAAAAAGAAAATGTTTTAAACAAAACAAAAAAGTCTGTGTTATGGCATTGTCTTCATTTACACATAGGGAGTAATGTTAAAAATACTTTTAATCACATTTATATCACTATAAAGATAATTTTTAATGAAAAATTGAATCATATCTATAACTTTTAAGCGCCTTTTGATGTGTGTAAGTATTGTGAAAATTAAAAAAAAAGTGGCATGAATATAATTTTCGTAAGTTAGGGGTATAGAACTAAACCTCTACTATGCAGCTGGTGAAAACAGAGGGTGACATGTTTTATAATGATTAACTGGTGAACATTGGCAGATTTACAGTCAATAACTGCTCTTGAAAACATATTTGCAAGTTTTAGAAGCATTTTATCAAAACCTTGTCAGTTTTAAAATCTCCTCTAGTTACAAAATCAGTCACAAACATGTATATTTATTTCAACCTCATCAGTTGCACAGTGGCAATTTTGTTTCTATATCCCTCACATGTATTCATTTAACAGTGTGATAATGATTTATTTTTATACAATACACAATGTCATTTGCCTTAGATATTATAATATTTTTATATAGATATTGTAATAATTTACCTGTTCATTACTATTGATGTTTATGAAAGCGTGTGTTTTAGGATTGTGGACCAATCCTGTGTCGAAATTTAAAAATACTGTCAGTAACAAATCGCTGATGGATTTATAGTACTGCTTGGTGTTTTCAAAATAAACTTGACTCATTATCTAACTGGTTCAGTAGACATCAGGTCGAACAAAAATTGTCTTCCACTTCCCAGTTTCGTACACACTAAGCCCATGGAGATCAAGATATGTCCAAAACAAGTCTTACTTTCCAGAACGTAAACTATTCAGCTTGGGAATAATAAATAGCGTTTCCAATAACACTACTTATTCCGTACATAAATTTTTGCAACGAGACTTCATTTTGTAATAAGTATTAAAATTTGTATTTATGAGAAGAAATATATATCTGGTTTGAAACTGAAGACTTTTCTTATTGCCATTTATTTATTTAAAGTTACCGCTTCTACGACAGGGATTATATTATATTTTAGCACAAGGTAATCTTTATTTGTCTCGAATATATTTTATTTTATTTTTGCATCAGTGTGGCGACACCTTCTGGAGACTTTACTTCAATTTCTAAATACAAATATGTTTAAAAAAAATTATACTGAATTTTGGATTATTTCAATGAACATGAGCATACTTATTCATCATAGTCAATTTTTTCATTTGGTGATACGGGGTTGATATTGTAGAAAATTTACTTACAATATTATTAGTAACCTTTACATCCTCAAGAATAAAACAAAATACTTATACCTACTTATTTCCTCAGACTTGAAAAAACTGCCTATTACAAGATAAATGTAAATACATATTATACATATGTAATTATGATCAAATGTATTATTAACTTTGTTCATGTAGCATCTTGAGTTTACATATTTATCCAAACAGTTTCAAAACAATTGTTTTTTTCATTAGGGTGATAGAATACCAATCAAAATGTAAAGTTATCTCTTTTTTTTTTACGTAGTTTACAATTTTCAAACAATAATTCTGGTAACAGATCATATAAATATAAAAACATACGTACGTATTATATAGGTCATCCGCTGAGAGCTGAGAGGTATGATCATCTCATTCTGTTATCTGTGTTCTTTTTTCGTAATGATAGTGCAAATGAAAGCGAAATATATTTTTTTGTACGAATCGTACAGAACCTCCCAGCGGCTGATCTATTGTGACGTTATTTTGCCATGGGCAGCAACGGACAAATACTGAATGTAAATTTATAAAATAGAATTCGTTGCCCATTAGTTGACCTCTGTTTTTTTGTCTATGGATCAGAGCCCATTCCCCGTTTCAAACAGTTGTCAGATTCTTATCCGACTCTGTTGGTTGCTCGAGTAATGCCGTGGCGAATGGTGACATCCTCCATCATGGGACTGCCTCTAGAGAGCTATGATTGAGCTTTTGAAAGCCAGTGCCGAAGCCCCAAGGCACCAAAGTTCAACAGAAAATCCCTATAAGTTGTTGCACATTTCAACTTTAATCACCCCAATGGAACGGGAGCGCTCTAGCGAGTTCGCCGAGAACTCAACATGGCGCTCACACGGTTAATGACTAAATTGTAAATGCAGGGTTTGCTGATATTTTTTTTTAATTTCAGTCTCAATTTATCATTAATTTATTTTTAGGGTTTATCAAATAATAATCAATTATTGCTCAACCTATATAATAATTATACTGTATTATATTAAAATTCCAATCAGTATAACCGATTAATTAAGTAAAGAAAATTCTTTGCCTCGTTAACAGTACACTTTTGAGATGTTATTAACATTAACAAAGTGTAAGGTCCAGCAGACAACAATGGTAATGTCCACAGGCGGCTGAAACTCTGTAGTCTCTGAGACTACTAAAGAAAGAAAGAAGAACTTCCAGCTCTGCACAAACCAGCACTAGTGTTAATGTAGCATGATAATGTGCAACCACATATTTAAAAAAACTACAATGGATTAAATTAGAAGCTTGGGATGGATAACAATTTTACTTCCAGTGAACTCCAGATCTTCCACAATCAGATTTCCATACTTTCCGGTTGATGCACCGGTTTTAGATGATCATTTTTTAATTTATTCTTCACCATGTGCCGTCTTCTATCGATTGGCGACCAAGCTGTAGAATACTGATTTATCCTACACAAATTCACTATTCGTATTAAAAACTATAAAATCGATATTAAGCTAAACCTTATGAGTAGTATTGATGATGATAATTAATGTCATAATTACAAAGCCATAAACGGAGCATGGAACAACGACTGAAAGGAAATGAAAAGCAGATATATAGTATGTATATATTGAATTAAACATATATTTAGAGAAATTTATTGACCCGTCCAGACTGAACCAGGTGCACTGAGGGACATCGATCTACAAATGAAAATATCTACTCAATTCTACTCTTAAACAACTGGATTCACAAACCCTTTTACAAATTACAGTAAAGTGTAGACAATTTTAAATGGAGAATAAGATTATCATCGAAGAATCAAGTAATGATTTCTTGTGAAGTAGGAGGCAATTGTTTATTCAGTATTCGGTAGATACAACGTAAAGTATGAACAGTGAATTAGATGTGACCACGCACAAGCTCGTCAAGAAGAGAAATGGCTGTTCAAAAATGGCGGTTTGCCTCATCCGCTTCCGTTCTTCCTACCTTCAGCTTGCACCGCCATACCTCTGGTGGCAGCATATTGGTGTTGCCACGTAATAAAATTTTGTTTAAAATTAGAAATAGTACATCATCAACTATCCTAATTTCGAATGTCAGTGCCTAATTGATGGAATTACAACAGCAAGCCGGGCAGGGCAGCCAAGCGTGATATGTCAATCGGTGCGTGGCTCTATACCGGATTTACACCACTAGGTACCACATAAAACATGTAAGGATCGCGCCGCCAAACTACATGGTCTTTAAGTATGTCTCGTGATTTTTTATGGGTTTTCGGCTAGTATGTACATAATTATTAACACTAAATTATCAGTTATCTTTGAATTGTTTATTTTTATTTTACATAAATATGCTATAAAAGAGTCATCTTTATACAAATACATATAAGGTAAGGTATACACACATATGTATAATAAAATATTTCCTACATATTTGGTGCACCTGCAAAAGTGGAGAACGAGATTTAAAATTCAATTTCATTCAAAAGAGATTTAAAATTCTATTAAAATACATCCTTAAAATCAGTCTATCTTCAGTCTCAGATTTAATGAGTTAGGGCCGGTTGTTTCAAGTTGGATCAAAGTAAGCGGTCGATCAAAGCATAGATTTTTACGAAAACGGATCGTCTGATTGGTGGAGAACGTAAAAATCTATGCTTTAAAAGAACGCTTACTTTGATCGAACTTTAAACAACCGGGCCTTAGTATTTTAATGAGTTTTTAATTTAAAGCCCAATCCAGATCAAAAAAGTTAGAAATATGCATTTTCCACTATACCTGCTAAATAACAACTTTAAAACAGTTAAGTATATGTATTTCTAAATCTTTCCCAAAAGTCCTAGAGAACATTTGTGCGAGTTTAGAAAGACCAAAGATCTTGCATTCAATTGTGCAATTAAAGAAGCATGTATGCTTCAATTATGCTAATTCTTACAAATAAAATACAGCAGAACCTCGTTAACTCGCAATTCAAGGGACCTAAAAAAATTGTAATATAATTAAGAAAAAGTTTGTGAAAAACATATGTATTTTGTTTGCATACTTCAAGGAATCATTTCGAAGACGCAATATTTATTATGCTAATGCAAAGATCACAACATTTTTATTATCAAAGTACCTGATTTATTCTTCCTACCTTCTCTTCTTTTTTCTCTTTTTTTCTTCCAGTTTTCATTTGTGAAAAAATCTTTCTTTTTTAATTTCATCACACTTGTGTGGCTGCAAACGAAAATGTTTAGAGTTATCTTTGAATTTATGGAAGGCTTTTTTATCTTTACTCGATTTTAACTTTCGATTTCGCTTTTTTTCTGATTCAGATCAACACAGCTGTTATTAGAAATAAAATCTTCCACTAAAATGTGAAAATAAATCAAATGTGAAATGACTTCTTACAAAGAAAATGAAATATTTTAACAACACAAACACACACCAAAAGAGGAATTTAAAAAAGTGAAAAGTATTATTATTAACTGATATGGCTGTTACTTTATGGTGCGACATGATTATTTTAATTTAAACTAAATTGAACTTTGTAATGCACACATGTTGAGTTAATTTAACATGGCTATAGTTTCGAAAGGAGCAGTCCCTCTCTTCATCAGGTGTAATTTATGTTTGCATTACAAAGTTCAATTTAATTTAAATTAAAATAACTGAAAAATAATTTTAAATGTATTCAAGTACAAGAAATTAGTGCAAACTTAAACTATCAGATAATTATGAACAAGACAGCCGACCAACTGAAGAAAGCATGCATAGGATTCCCCAACTGTAGGGATCGCAACATAATATACATTGTGGATTCCACAAAGTACCACGTAATACATAAAGGACACCCTATTACGAATTATCAGTTTTTTATAACTTGTTATAAAAATTATGCCTCTTAAATGTGATGATTTATGGTGCAAGGGTCTGAAATTTATTTCAAATTATCGGGGTTTTAGAATTATCGGGGTTAATCACTATAAAATTAACATTTTGGGGCTTGTGTATTGTAAAAATTTCGAAATATGGCGAACTTCAAATTAACGGAGTTTTATTGTAACCGTTTCACCAGACAAAATTAAATAACGTATTTGTAGAACAATTTATTGTCAGTCCCTTGGATTCCAAAATAAAGGGAATTAGCCGTTTAAAGCGCATCTGAAACCGAGGTTGCCAGCAGAAGAGTCAGCCGTATTCTGGGACCGGGCAGCACATCGATATCTGTAGCAATATGATTCGTGACAAAGATACGAACCTCCTTTCTTTACTCTTTCATTGTTCTGGAAGAAAACAAAAAATAGTTAATGTTAGGAGAGATGAAAAACATTTTATACCAAAAGATTACGCAATGTTTTAAGTTTCAAAACTTGCAAGTAAATCTTAAAAAATATGGAGTATTTTCAAACTCAGACTTAGGTACCTATATTCATATTTTAAAAATTTACAATTTAAGAGGAATTTGAACCTCGTAATCTCAAGATTACGAAAAAGTCATTTATGTGCTCGGGTGTATGGATTGAACTTTTACTCCTACATATATTCTCCCCCAAAATTAATATTCACACTTGGAGTTCAAAATAATCCTCAAGCCAAAAAAGACTTCATTCATATTATTGGATCAAAGTGGTTAGGATGGAAACTTTTCTTCACGAATGGCTCAAAGATGGATTCATCTACTTACACTGGCTGCTACACTCTGTTATTCGGAAAATATGCAACAAAAATATAAACTACCAAAATAATCCTCTATATTTAATTGTCGCTTAGTCATTTTTTCCTTTCCACCGTCGATATGTACTCGTTTTCTACACTTTCAAAAAAGTGATTAATGTACTATATGAGGAAATTTAAAAAAATCGATTCCGACTCTTTTTGAGTTCGTAGTGATAAACAGTTGGCAAAAAATATCTAAAAGTGGCCCAAGCTGGCCCCTCAACCCTCAAAAATCACAGATAAACTGACTGCATTTTAAAACACATTGAACTTGCATTTTAATACAGGATACAAATAACACAAAAAAATGTTTCTCTATGAAATGAGTCCTACATATAATATGATGTTAATGTACCCAAATTTATGGACTGACCTTACTAGACGCCCATATTCAGAGTGCTTTTATTTCACCAATGTTATTCCTTGCATTTCTCAATGTACAAATCCATAGAAAAATATTACATTATATGTTAAGATCGGGGAAGATATATTAGACAATAATACATATATATTTACCCTTTTATCTCCCCAATAATCACTTGTCCATTCCCAAACATTACCGGCCATATTGTAAAGGCCGTAGTTATTCTTGGGAAATTCATCTACAGGAGCGGTGCCAAGAAAGCCATCAGAGCCGAGATTATCATCGGGAAATTTTCCTTGCCATATGTTTGTCCTACAATCAGAACATGGTATTCATCTTCCCTGTATACTTTAACATTGTTATTATAAATAAATTTACGATTAATAATCAAGTATCTTTTCAGGTATTATATTGTGAGTTGATTTTAACATTAATTAATTTATTATCTCTTAGACAACGTAAGGCGTATAGATGCAAAACCGCCACTATCCATATGGAGCCCATGTGGATAGTGGAGGTTTAGCATCTATATGCCACACATTCAGTATATCATTAAAAATTAAATAATAGAAGTAAGGTTTCATATTACCATCTGTAATAACGTATGTGAGATGTTAATTTAAAGAATTAATGTAATTGTATTATCGGGTTGTTTGTTAGTTGTGATTTTAAGAGGTTTTTGTATTGAGTACTGGTTTTGGAAGTACATATTGGATTATGTATGCATAATAAAAGTTTATTGAAAACTAGCCCGGCGCAATCATAACTACATACTGGCAAATAATTAAAAAACAAGGCCCCGATTCAAACATTATACCTTCTCAAATTACGAGATATGCCTGGGTTTCATTAGCGAACGGCTTGTACTCAAGTATAACATCAACGTTCATATCTTGTTAAATAAACACTGTAACAAAAAAATATTCAAATGATTTGCGTCGTAATAGAATTGTAAAATAGTGCAATTCGAGAACGCTACACGCGGCAGGCATTGGGGGATTTGTTTATTACGTGGCGCGGTCACACAGATCGCCAGAGGAGCAATCAAAACGACATGGTGATCACGCATCTCTAGAGTAATTTTGAATAACTAAAAATCCCAAAATAATACCAATTATTCGATTTTTATGCATTATAATAATGATTTAGATACACTTTAAAACATGTTTTCATTTAAAAAAGTAATTTATAAAGAAAATATTCTTGGTGTCTTTTTGCACCCCCTTCGAAGCATAAGTAATTTTGTCATATTCGTGTAGTGAAGGCTAAACATACAGTAGCTGGAAACATCGTGAACAATTTTCGGCGTAGTGGGGGAAAGTTTGTGCATGTACACTCCACACTACCTCACCCAAAATTTGTCTTCTACATAGCTAAGCCATTGTTCAAGATGTTTGCTGGCTATTATATATAGATATCGCGTCAGTGGCGCCATCAGTCATTAAACACAGGTTTTTCATACAGCCCTTATACAGATGTTATCTTAAACATCATTTCCAATTATAACCAAATGTGATCTAGAAAAACCCAAAAGATACTTCAGTACTATTTAACTATAAAAATCAATGCACCAATGAGCAAGTAGCTTGTTGGTTAAGTGGTCACGCTCGCCTAGTGAACTGGTGGTCAGTGGTTCAAGTCCCATTCCAGGACACCAGCAGGTTAGTTCTATTTTTATAGCACAAGTTTTTAGAGTAGTTTGAAAATACATAATAAGAATATTGATGCAACACGTACTCCGTGTACACCATATTTAAAAAAATTTAGCACCATATGAGAAAAGTTAAGTGCAATGGATATTTATCTGGATTCATCAAATCTGAGTCAGATTATAACAATGGTCTGAATGCTTCTTGTTGAAGTCAGATACTTGAGAACAAGAGCACAGTCTCGGTATTACGATTGGATTAGTGAAATGATGTGGGCAATACCTGTGTTTTCCCTGTGGCATCAGTTTGTCCCCCCATGGAAATAGTTTATCCTTTCGTCCACCTCGGCATGCTGTTTCCCATTCCGCCTCAGTGGGGAGCCTGCCACCTTTCATCCTCCAATTACAATACACAACTGCATCATTCCATGAAACATGTATCACGGGATGTGTCATGCGATCTAAAATCGAAAAACAAAATGGAAGACTTCTTTTAAAATGTGTGAATTAAATACTTTTCTATTGTACCGACACATCTGATGAATGAAAATGAGTAAAATAATTTTTATAAACAAAGTATTTTATTTTATCATTGGCACGTCGATGATAAAATAAAATACTTATACTGAAGAAGAAAAATATATTATTTTTAATTGGTATTGGAGTCCTATGAATCATAAAGTTCCAAAACCTTTCCTAATTGGTTTTAACAAATATTATAAAAATATATATGTATATTTCTTGCGATGCCATACCGGTATAACCAAGTTAATCAAATTACATTTGCTTGCATGGAATATTGAGCTGAGTTGGAAAATGCTTAGGATCTCAACTGGTGTGTTTAGGCATCTTGAAGATGTAATATATCAAGGATAACCTGGAACGACATATTGTTTATCAAAAATACAGCATTCCCAACTGAGTGTAACTTTTTGATAAACCAAAGGACATATTGGAAACACTCCACGTCAAATATTTATTCAATTAAAGTTTTTTCTTTCTCAATATTTTTAATTTAAATTGTAAACGATTATTAACATAATTTTTTTCAACTTGAAAAGAGATACATATTTCTGTAATATATAAAATAAACCATTTCTGTTGAACCACCCTTAGAATAACATAAAGTTGATATTTATTTTGTAGCAAAAAGCAACCTGTTGTATTAAGTAAGTAACTGTTGTGTAGACATAGTTAACCAGGGGATATAGTTTTGTGGCATTTGTGTCTTACAACATCGTTAAGTATACTCTATTTATTCCTTTTTATAAGCTTAAATTGCTCACCTTATTAACCTAGATATCAGATTAAGGTACTCATGCTCAGATAGCAAGGCATCTAGTAACGCGGGACCTCGGATATCAATTTAGCATTGGCTCGAAGTTATGTACTGTAGATTTTGGAAATGAATGATTCAATGCATAAATTAACATAACTCTATTTTATCTAGGTAAGTAGCATACTATTTCTGAATTATAATTGTGTTCGAAAAACTGATAATCAATAAATAAATTAATGTTTTAATTTATTTATTGGTTATCACGATTACAATTGACAATAATTATAACCAAAGAACATTAAAACACACTTTAACCTAAAAATGATGAACCTGCTCCCTCAGGCTGCTTCCAGCTAGCACCATCCACTTTATACCACCACGGAGCTTGCAGTACTCTAAAATCTTCCAATTCTTTTTTAACACTGCTGTTTAAGAAAGAAGTAAATACAAAACTGTCTCCATATCTCTCTGCTTCTGATTTATAACCTGTGGCTGCCGCAAACATAGCGAAGTCCTCATTAGATACCTCGAACTTGTCAATATAAAAAGACTTTAAGATAACTTTCCGCGGTGGACCTTCGCGATCAGCTACAATGATCGGTTTATCAGTTCCAATTATGTATTCGCCTTGAGGTATTAGAGCCATTTTAGACAGAATTTCCTTCTGATCTGGAGCTGAGAGCGTTTTTTCATGGCTATTTGATAATTTTTCTGGTCTAGAACATTGTTCAGATTGTTGTTGAAGTTCTCCATGCTTATGTACCGAAATACTCGGACTTTCACATTTACCAGCCTGAGATCTCCCAACGGAGCAGCCGCAGGAAGGTTCGTCTGAATTGACACAAACTATATAATAGCACAATAGAATTAACTTCAAAATACGCCCTGAAGGAATCATTGGGAATAATTAAAATAAATTAAAGTATTTATCAACGAGATATATTACATCTGTGAGGTAGAAGTTAAATAAGTACAAAAACCGGCAAAGTAATTCGTTCCCTCACAGTTTTGTAAATTTTGACATTTGACAGTTGAATTTTGAGCTTGAATCGTTCAAACATGGGTTGGTAACCTTAAAGGTGGCAGTTTAGGGACTGAGAGTAAAATGCCGACACTTAGTAAAAAAATTCTCCTGATTTAATAATCAATTTAAAATATCCACATCATCATATAAAAAGTATCTTAATGTTTTCGAATTCTACTAAATTGTTTGTAACCTTTTGTAAGTGTCTTATATTTTGTCGTACAAGTAAGCATTATTTTCATTGTTTTTCTTCAACAGACAGATGAGCAGCTGATGCTTAAGATGATGTCAAAAATAAGTAATGGCCCTCTGATTAGGCCATTAAACCTAATAACTAATCATCACTTGTAAACTAATTAACCATCACTCACGGCGTTATTGGTAATTAATAATATAATCATCACGCCGTTTCTGTAGGGGTAGGCAGGGAGGATAGAACGCCACATTATTCTATCTTGGCACACCTCTTTTCTTTTTCTTCTCGTGCCCTGTCCGTTTAACGGACGTTGGCAATCATGTTGGCTATGCGGACTTTGTTTACTGCGGCCCGAGATAGCTCCACAGTAGACTGGCCAAATCACTGTCTCAAGTTTTTCAGCCATGAAGTTCTCCTTCTTCCAGGGCCCCGACTTCCGGCAATCTTTCCCTGCATTATGAGATGCAAGATCTCGTATTTCTCTGGATGTCTCATCACACGTCCTAGATATTGAAGTTTTAGGATTTTTATTGTTTTAAAAACATCTTTTTTGCTTCAGCTGTATTCATACGTATTCTCATACATGCTCTACGGTTGTTGAGGTTTTTAATAGTGCCATCCTCCCATATTTGTAATATCTGATCGTGCCAGGTCTTTCGCGGAAGACCTCTGTTCCTGCTGCCTTCAACGCTCGCCTCGTATATTTTCTTAACCGTTCTGTACTCGCTCATACGTTCCACATGATTAAATCATCTCAGCGAACCTTTCTTTATTCTATCTACCACGCTAAAGCTAGTATTACATCCACTTCTGATTAGTTTATTCTTCACTATATCGACATTCCTTTTTTTGCCACTTCCAGACTTCACTTCAGAATTATCGCTAGAATGCCATTATGTACCGCTAATCTTATTTACTTTGACAGACTCTTATTGGCCATATTTGCATTCAGAGCGCAATTTACTTTGTTTCCCGCAGACACTCCTCTCCTTTCGATATCGTTCTCAGCCTTGCCATCTCTACTAAACACAGGTGCTTACCAAGTACTTAAACTTGTTCTAGGTATTCATTGTTTATCATTACATTACATTTAGTCATTCTTTCGTCTCTCTCGAATACAATTACTTTCGAATTGCTGTCATTCATCAAAAGTTCACTATTCATTCTAATGACACCGGTCACTGTAGATCAGCTTCACTATTAGCTACTAATACTGCATCTTCTGCGTATAGTAAACAGGATATAGCGATCCCGTCCATTCTAGATCATACTTGAAATTCCTTACCTACAGTCTGTCAATAAAGTCTTGATCGTGGGTAAACTGAGAAACAAAAAATTATTTTACTGGCAATACTAGCAGTTCCGTCATTCTTGTCATTTTCTTGTGTTGTTTTGGGTTGAGGTTAATTTAAGAAGTGGTGGATTCATTGTTTTTAATATTTTTTAACGTTGAAAGACTTTAAAAACAATAATATGAGTAAAACAATTCGTAGTGGATCTAGGCGGATAATTTTTAGTGTGTATACGCATTGTTTGGCGGAGTCTGAAGCCGGAAAGCTATCATATGACATCAATAATGTTTTCGAGCGAAGATCTCAAATGACTGGTAAGTACTGTGTTCATTATACTTTAAATTATTTTTTCTTGATTAATTTTAACATTTAAATGTATAACAAGTCTATTAGACTACATTCTAGGGTATTTAATTTGTTTCGAATGTATCTAATAAATGACAGATGACAGATTGTAGTGACGGTCAAGGAACAAAACACGGTAAGCGCCATTTAGGTTAGACGAAGCGTATCACTACTACGACATAATATTACTTTTCAATTTTCTCCTTTTTTCATATCTAATCTATTTAATATACTTAAAATACAAAAATATATTGCCGAACATTAGCATCAGCTCATTGGCAGTGTGATAAGTAGCTAAACTGAGTAACTCTGAAACTGATTCTAGAAAAATAAATTAATGTGTTGCTCATGAATTTCAATGTTTTTTTTTTCAGGTACATCCTGAGTTCTGTAAGAAGAATTGTCAAGGAGGGAAATACAACCCGAAGCAAATTTACAACACCGGGTAAACACAGGAAAGAGCGACCAAAAAAGAATTGGATGATTTTGACATCTGTGCCATAAGGCAAAAAGTGCATTTTTTATACAGTAAAAAAAAGAGGTGCCCACTTTGAGAAGTTTGTTGCAAGTTGTACGGGGCGATTTAAATTTTGAAGGAAGCCATGAACTTCTGCGAAAAATTTAAATCAGCATAGGATTTTCATACAAAAAATGCTCTTCGAATAGAGCAGTATTAATGGAATAGAGCAGTAGTAATATTTTCTCCATACTGTGTTTTTTTAACTTAATGTTTTTATTAAATACTTTTATATTACAATAATTATATCTCTTTTATTTTTCCCTTAATCAATTTATTTAATTTAATTATATTATATAAAATCACACCAGATGACATGACCGCAGTCGGATACAGACAGCCATACTAGTGTATGTTCTAATATTTATAATTTGCTGGAAGTTTTTTATGTCTGGAAGTAAAAATAAGTAAAGTATGTAACACTTTTGTGTCTTATAGGTTGATAAAAAATCATTTTAAAGGAACAAAAAAATAATTTCGAAAAAATTTTCGCTTACAGTGTTTTACTTTAACACAGTTAATCTTTAAATAGTGTTACCATGTGAACGATAGCAGCGCCCTCAATTATTTGTCAAGACTTTCTTGACAGACTGTACCTGCCTTGAAAGACTCGGCGTTTTCTGATTGGTTGACCTTTTTTTATGGGTACACCAGCGAAGCGAATAATTATCCTAACGATGCCTGCGTATGGCGGGAAATTTGTACACGTGATATAAAATATAATATATTGTATCGTTAAATGGGGCTATTTTAAAACTCGGAGGCTAATTTATTTTATTTAATGTATTACTAAATACGCAGACGTAATAAAATTAATATATAAGACCGTAAAATTTACTTTGGTAGCGCGACACTTGTAGCCTGAGCCGCGCGCTGAATAGCTGCTAACTATATTTTAACATATTGTAACGAGGCTAAAAAGAATCACGCACGTCTGTCAAGTGACGTTGGCACAATACTACCGAAGGATCTGGAATCACCTCCGACCTTCGAGAGACGTCTGCAACTTTCCAGGAACATCTGAAATTTACGAGTACTTGCGAGTAAACTCTGGAAACGTCTGGATAACAGCATTAGCCAATATAAATACGACACACGGGATAATAGAAGCGACGGCAGCCGCGAGCTGCGGGCCAGGCCGGCCAAGCGAGCGGTAGCGGCGGGTTGCGAGAAGCCAGCGGTAATTCGACAGCGATTCTAGAAGGTTCTTACGTAGCGAAATAAACCGAAGCGAAATTAATATGTGCGGAAATTGAATGAATATTCTAGTGAACAGTGATTAAAGTGTCAAAGCGAATTAAAAGTGTCTATTTACGAGTGATAAATTTGCGAAATAGTTTAATTTAAGGAATAGCGGTATATTTAATAGTCATAAGTGACCTTGTACATTAGTTCAATTAATTAATCGGTATTCAATAAACCCTGCATTAAATCATACAGTTTTCCATTAATTCATCCTGCAGCCACGACACGTGACAATATATGCAACTTTATAAAAAAAATAATGTGAGGATGTTCTTATGATGGAATTGGTGAACGTTGAATTGTGTAATCACTTAAGCCAGCTAATACTGGTCATTAGCCCTGCGGCCACCCTATAAAGACTTCTATCCATCTAATATAAATAGCTTCGTCTCCGTGAGACTTCTACAATTTATCCTAATTAATGATTTTCCAACTGTGGACGAAATCCAGTAATTGTGTTCTCAGAATACATCTAATCATTTTGTTTTCTGTCCGTAACTAGCTGGAATGACAACTTTAGATAATTAGAGTGTGACACGCAATCAGCGCGCGGCTCATGTTGCGCGATCACGCAATATTCGATGTTATTTTTTGTTAATTCACGTGATTTTTCACGGGTGTTCGGCTAGTATAAAAATTGTGTTAGAAAATATTTTGTGATACAAGGTATACTTAAAAAAAAATTGAAAGGCTTATACAAAAATAAAAATATGAGTATAAGGGATTTGAATAACCAATTAGAAACTATTATTTTCAAAAGGGATTTGGTTATTTATAATATCTAATTTGCCGTTAACAATTATGGAAGAAGTAATAAATTAAACTAATCGGTCAAAATGCCTCGATCGGTTTATTGTTCAGACCATAAAGTAATCAATTTGTTGGCCCGCCAAAATATAACATATCCGGGTTTTGGTGACATGATGTATCACCCGATTTAACGGGCCGTTCAGGGGGCGGGACAGCCTTCGCCAGGACGAGAGAACCTCCTTTTGTTGACTGAGCGTCAAGTCATAAACCTTCTGAAGAATTGCTCTCACGTGGTGAAAACAAAAGACCTTTAACGTCTGGATTATAAAGGTAATCCATTTATTGTCAGCATAATAATAATATCAATATCATAACAATAAATCAATAAACTTCGCTTAAATACAGATAAATGCCAAAGTGTCACCTTCTGCAGAATTAAAAATCCAATTTTTTTTAACTATCAGATTGATAACATCCATCTAAATAAAGTATATGAGGTCAATGATTTGGGAATCACAATAGATTCAAAATTAAACTATATATAAGTCACATTAACAATATCTCCAACAAAGGAATGAAAATGTTTGAAATTATAATTCGCAATTCCCAAAACTTTAACAATCTTTCTACTTGCATACATCTATATAAATCCCTAGTTAGAAGTCAGTTAGAATACTGCAGCCCTCTATGGTCACCATATAACACAAGCCACATCCACACAATAGAAAAAGTACAATACAAATTTTTAAGATATTTAAACTATAGGTTACGTGTCCCAATAGAGCAAATTAACTACAACTATCTTCTACGAACGTCAAGGCTAACGAAACTCTATGATAGACGTATAATAGCTGACTTAATTTTTATATTCAAAATAATTAATAGTAACAGATTGGATGCATCTGACCTCCTATCGCTTATTACAATCAACGTGCCACAAAGGCATACCCGTTCCCAAAATACTTATTTTTGCAACAAAACGAATACTGCGCACTTCCAACACTGTACGATTAACAGATTACTTACACTAGGGAACGAATACGCACACATATCGGATATCTTCAGTGTTACATTAGAGTGCTACCGTACTCATCTCAATAAATACTTCTTAGAGAAATAAGGCAGTCCACTTTAGTTTCTAACTCTGTTGCTACATAATTCCATAAATTGTAATTAATTCACATTTGTTAACTTTTTCATACTATTCAATATATTTATTACTTCTTCTTAATACTTTTGTTATTGTATATTTACTCTGTAATTATTATTATTTTTTTATCTCTGTTATTTTATGCTTACTTTTGACATTATTATGTTATTTTATGTTAACTCTGTATTCTACATATTTTATCTTTATTATCTTATACTTACTTTTACTTACTCTCATTTTTTTTTTTTTTTTTAAATTTAATGGCTTGTCACCCAGTAAAAGGATGTTATTGCCAAAAACTAGTCAATAGGTCATCGACATAAACATTACAGCTCAATGCAATTACTCTCTAAAAATCGTAGTAACACTTTCAATACTTCCCGTCGGCAGTCTGTAAGCAAGAGCTGGATATTTGTAGGGAAAGGGACATTAAGATCTGCAAGATCCTGGAGTAGGGACTGAGTACCGACATTTAAAATGCAATTGAAAAACAAGTGGTTCAAATCCTCCTCCTCTTGTCCACACTCACAGATTGAGGAGTTAAGAACATGAATTTTTGCAAGGTGTAAGCGGATAGAGCAATGACCCAGACGCATTCGGCAAACCATTGAAGTCTCCCTCTTGCTCAATCTGATCCTGTGAAACCAGGTTCGAGATGGGATAAGTGGCTGAATAGCGGCGTAGTGTCGACCTTTTGACATTTTAGTGAGGTCCCAATGAGACTGCCACTGAAGTTACTCTCATTTTATATTATAAGGTAATTAGTACAACATCAAATTACTGTAATAGGTTTTGTAACCGTTGAAATAAGTAAATAAATAAGGAAATATCTACGTTTTTCCGTCATTAACTACATCGGTCAGGGTGGTCAGTGTCATTATGTGTCATTTTCTTTAATCGAGGCTTTGTTGAAAATGTCCTTCGGTTTTCACGGCCGTTCAGAATCGTACTCTAGGTCACCCAGGTAAACGTCGTCGTGTATTACTTTCCTTTACTGATTTGGCGTTTGTGTCGTTTAGTTGCCGTTCCCGGTGGGCGTTCGCTTTGGCCAGAGAAGTCACATATACACGGCAGAATATCCCAGAAAACTAAACACAGAAGAGGCTTTGGTGATACTACATAGAACCTGGTCTTATTACGAAGAGAACTGGAAATTAATTAACGATTTATTAAGTATTTTAATAAATTCACAAAATCACTGGACACGAATTTAATCGGAGCCATTCTTTAACTAACTTTCACAGTAGTTGCTTGAAAATCGTCTACGCGTATCTAAAAATTCTAATTCACTGATTCTTATCCCTAAGATTACTGTGGAACACTTCTCACACGTCGGTAGGTACATGATCGTGGCTGCGAATTTATTTAATATTATTTATTTACTTTTTGGTTATTTTACATTTGTTTTAATATAGTTACTAATAACTGCCACACTAGATAAAACCTGTTCTGTGGCAGTTATTCTCATTTGAAATTTATGTAATAGTAACAAATAACAATCGTAAAGAAGTATAAACATGAAAAAGAAAGCAGAAAGAATTTAGTAATATATACAAACATAAGAATACATAAATCTAAAAGAAAAGAAAATATACATATAAAACTAAAATAAACGTTTAAGTATATATAAAAAAAAAAAACAAAAAAATAAAAAATTTAAGTAGATACAAAATAAATACTATAGTAGAGTATAATTGAAATTATATAAAGCAGATTTTGCCTATTTAGAGGTCAAGGGCGGATCACTTCTTCAGCATACCTTCTACCTGACATTTCTATAAAATTAGTGATACGGTGTTTAAAAGGGTTTTTTTATTGTAATTTCTTTTGTTTCATTTGGTAACTTGTTAAAAACAAGCGGGGCAGTGAAATTAAATTGTCTTTGTCCAAAAGACGTTTTCATATTAGGTACCTCGAAATTAATTGCATTTACCAGCCTTGTAACCCGTGTTTGTTATGTACCCTTAAAATTTACCTTGTCCTTGTGGAATTTTACAAGTATGATTTTAAGGTATAATTGTCGCCTGAAAATCTTCTATGCGTATCTAGAAATTGTAATTCACTGGTTTGTATCGCTATGATTACTGTGGAACACGTCTCACACGTCGGTAGGTAATTTATCGCTGGTTAGAATCCATACGAAATCGCCCGTTAAATTTATTGTCATTTGGTACATTGAATCGCAGCTTTTATATGTCACCTGTCAACAACTCAAATACTCCGTGCGCGGTAGCCGGTCGATCTCTTTTATAGGCGATTTTGCATCGCGGTGTTTCCAGAATTTATTGGGTTATTCCAGATCTTTGTAGAAATTTAAAATTTACTTTTAATAAATGTAGAGTGCTGAAAAATACTCGATTAAAACTAATTCTAAATCTGGCATCTCGTGACATATATAGCAATGATGTTGCTATCTCGATATTCATTCGTGTTATTGGAATTCAGTTTGAACCAATCTATAATTGTCTTTCTAGAAGAATAAATTTCCACAGGAAGAGGCACATCCGAAGAAATTATTATTAAAAAAAATTATGACGTCCGAGTGTGATTTTTACAAGGAATCTACCACGTCTAAAACGAAATTTTTTTGGCGGGTTTTGTGTATAGGTGTTTTGGGAGAAAATTCCTACCCGTCCGAAGGCACTTTCTCATGTCGGCATGTGACGTATAATGTGCGCGCGGTATGTGTGATGATTCAGCAACGGCATTACGAATGAATGGATGCAGGGCGTAAATTATAGTCAACTAACTTAACTGTGGTATTTTATTGGCAACAATTTACAGATGTACAGATTGAGTACATAAATACCGAATGTACCAATCGGCGACCCGGTCTTGATTACCCGCATCGAATCCCTGATTGGTTGATATCGCGGCTAGAATCGCGACAGCTCTGGACCACCACAACTTGATAAAAAAAAGATAAATTAACCCATCGCGGTGCCAAGACCCACCAGAGTGTAGAGTCAATAGTGATGATGATAAAATCATCTACTTAGCGCCAAGATAGTGGGAACCTTTCTATCTTCATATTGTACTGAAGTATGTCTCTGTAGAACTACACGTTGACCACAATTTTCTTAAAAATAAAGATAAAGTAAAATTCAATACTACTGGATCAGCCTTTTGCTTGGGATCATATTCCGAAAAGACCCATTATTAGTGAAGATTATTAAAATCGGATAATGCCCCGCTGAATATTGAATATTAACGAGGCAGGCTCTGAGCTCAGGGGCGTCTCAGGGGGACACCGGTGAAGGGCTCTCGGGGCAAAGTGTATAAACAGTTTTCTCAAATATTTAAGCGGGCGAACCACTTAGGTAGCTTTGAAAATTTAGCACTTACGACTACTTTTGATTTCTTTGCCGCGTTATAAATTGACGCGTGTTTTGACACTTTAGCGACTTGAAAAGGTCCGCTGTAAGAGAGCCGTCGTATTATCGATCGTGTCCTTGCAGAATAATCTTAAGGAGGTTCTCTCAGTCGATGGGTTCAAAAAATCGATTTTTTCTTTCTTCATAAATTGCTTCCTTAAGATGTCTAGAATACGGTGATAAATGGATTTTTTTTAAATTCGAACTCGATTTAAAGATACAGCACTTAGAAGAAGCAGCTGTTTGGTGCGCTGAGTTGAGCGGTCGGAGGCCAGACCTATTGTTCACTGTCGATTTTATATACCTGAGACCCTTCTATACAAATACACGTTCAAACACGTTCAGACAAGCTTAAACACGTGTAAAGGGGAATTTCTATAGTTACTAAATATTTTATCGAACGTGTTTTAGTCTTGGTTTAGCTTCGAAGAGCACAACAGCTACGACAAATCTCTTCAAAGTTAGTGATTAGTTACTAAAGTTATTTATTTTCACAATGAGTGGTCGGAAAGGAAGTAGAACGAAAAACGTTCATCCCGGTCGTACTAAAAAACGAAAATTTACTGGAAACCATTTTACCACCCAAAATGACACGGAATTTACATCTGCTTCTGCTAAAAAATTGAAAAATAGTATGAGCATGGAAGTTCCCGTCGCTCCAAGTTTCGTTTGTTGTATTTTGGAATTTATGTCAGTGTTTACCGCTATTTTGGATGCTGTAAAAAAATTGTAAAAGCAATGTAACCTTTTCCCAATAAAGTTTTCGAGGCTTAGGTTTTAAAATTATTCTGTCGTGTAACTATGTCTTCTTTTTTTTTAACTTCCCAGAATTATTAATATTATAGGTATCAGAATATTTTGAGTTTGTTCAAATCTTTCAGAACAAAGTAAAGTATATTGCTCTCAAAGTATATTAAAGTATACTAAAGTATATTGCTCTCAAAATTCCGTAAAAAATCAATGTAGATTTTCTCATTAGCGACATCTGTGGGGATTTAGGGGAATGAAAATGGCTTTGTACAGGCCGCATTGAAAAGGCGCTTACAACTCATATATGAAAGCTTCACGCAATTTGAACATATATACAACTTCCAAAAATGAATAAGCATGGTATATTCTATCATGGGTGGAAATGGCGAATGTTACAATTGTGTAAAGTGATCACTTAAGCCAACCATAAAAAGACAGGTCATAAGTCCTGTGTACACCCAAATGACTTCTATACCTACCTTCCCATAATTAATACAGTTTCGTCTCTGTGAGATATCTATAATATACACTAATTATAGGTATCTGTGGGGCACTTATTATCCAATCTCTTAGATCCAAAGGAATGCTTTATTCTTTTAACTTTAGGCTCGTGATCCTATCTGCCTATTCACTTTAGTTTCCTTCGATTCCATCATGCACTGTCGTCTGGGCGTTCGTTCTCGTTGCGCTTTGTCTTCTTCTTGCAAGTCCCAACGTGCACTTTTACATGCCACCATACAACGATGTCTAAAGCTTTTAATTGGCTCTGGACGTAAGCGTTCAGTTTCAGTTCCATATTTTATTTTCAGTATTCTTATTCAGTTGACAACGTCCTCAAAGATATCTCTGCCTTAGAGCTTCGAAACTGGAGAGAGCTGGTACTAGACCGAGATGAGTGGAGGAAAATGATTGAGGAGGCCAAGACCCACCAAGGGTTTTAGTGCCAAGAATGACGATGATGATTTTTATTCAGTATCATTTCATGTATCAATTTTTTTTGTTGTCAAACAATGGTAAACGAAAAAACTGTGTTTAAAATATGTTTTATTTTACTATGTAATACACACACAATATGAGTTATTAAATTACAATTATAGTTTCGAGAGGAGCAGTCCCTCTCATCATCAGATATAGATAATAATTGTAATTTAATAACTCATATTGTGTGTGTATTACAAACTAAAATAAAACATATTTTAAATTATAATGTTGTACCACGAAGTATCTGCCAAATCTTTCAATGAAAAAACTGTGTTTCATAAATTAATTGTTGTCTTTCAATACAAGGTGTCCCGAAGCTTGTAGCAAAAAATTTTGGTAAATCCTTTTCTTTCAATTTTGAATAGAAAATATTCTTTACACTTTGGGTAAAATATTATAAGCGACATCAAATATATCAAATATCGAAAAATCTATTCCTTGGGATACAAGTCGAATAAAATTATTAAAACCGTGCAGAAACATGAACCAGATTTTTTCAAAGGTTTAAAGTGAGAGTGAGACCATGTAAGGGCGCGAATGAGCGCGTATTGAATAAAAAGTACCTGTATATGGCATATTCTAGTAGCGAATCAGTGCAAATTACGGAACAGCGTTGCAGTTAAGCTTGTGTGGCCGCGAATCCGTGACAATAATAGAAACTTTTGTTTGCAGGTCTCCCCATCATCTACATCATATGGGTGGTGCCGAAGCTGCTGCCGTGGGAGGCGGGGGCCGGGTCCCCCTTCCTGGCCTGGTGCCACCTGGCCGGAGCCCTAGCGCCCTGGTGCGGCAGCTTCCTGTACCACCTGTTCATGAACACCAGCCGGGGGGCGCGCGCCTACCACCGCCTGCTGCAACTGGACATGCTGGGCATCTGGGTCAGCCAGAGCTTCGGTGAGTCTGACCACCTTTGCTACATACACACCTCCACATTTCACCAAATCGTAAAGATAGGCCCAGACCATATAAATGCTGGTTAATCACCCAGCAATAGCTTTTTGAGTGAAACTTATTTGCGTTTTCTCAATTTTATTTATTTATTTTGTAGTGTACCTCAATATGTGTGTGTGTGTGTGTGTGAGTTGCTATGCGTGAAGATTGTTGCGCGGGCCGACAGGTGAGTGTGAAGAGACGGGCGGCCTCTTGCAGTTTGCTCGGTGAGACAGGCGGTCGCAACACAACCCAATTGTTATGTTGTTGGGGCGTGGTATTTTGTTCCCTGTCCCTAATATCTATCTTGCCCATTCCAATATATCGTTCCTCAATTCTCTTCCTACCTAATAAGCAGGACTACCTAACAAATGCGGTACACATTCAAATTCGGGACCCTTGGGAGCGAAGCAAGATTTGATCGACACAAGTTCTCAACAGTGAAAAAAAATAAAAATACCGTCTATTTTTCAAACTCAAAATGGTGCAGAGATCGCCAAAAAAAAACTAACTAAGCGCAAGATAAGGAGACGTTCCTCCAGTGTGAACCAGCCCGGAAGTAGAGTGCACGAGAAGAAGTCGGAAGTGTTGAGGTAAGTCCGTGCATTCTTCCTTTCTCTTATCCCTTGTATTCCTTTTTGTGTTCCGCCAGCGCCACGTGCCGTGTACGTGCGCGTACATGTGCATTGTTGCAATAAACCTGTAAACATAACGCCTGAGCTTATGTTGAAAATCCCTGAATAATACTCAACGAAAAGGAGCGTTACATATTATCTAGATGCATTTTACATAATTATTTTTTAAGCCCCAACTATTATTAGCCAAGGTACTTTTATTATCAAACTTAATTTACATACGTACAAAGAAGTTTGTGATAAGTATTGAATTATGTAAATTTATGATACCAACTAAAGTTTGTACTTGTGCTATGTATTAGAAATATCTTATTGAAAATTATAAAGTTCGTTATAGTGAATTTTCGTACATCGAACGTTCATAAAACGATACTCCCTGTATAACCAACTGCCCATATAGCCTTTTCATTTGGTGTGGTGTGTTCCATCGAGAAATTTTTTTATTCTCTTTCAACGCTAAATTTGGTTCAGTTGATATTTATTTGGATGAAAGAAAAGATGGATGAATTATTTTTACAAATCATTCAAAATGAACATGATACACAGCACTGGAAATGATAACCAGATAGGCGCTCCAGTCTTTAGCGGCTTATATGGATGATAGAATAACTCCCATGACACATGTTCGATATTCGTAAAGTCACGTTGGCACAGAAGTCGATTTTTACAGA
The DNA here is from genome assembly GCA_016648135.1 of Agrypnia vestita. Lineage (NCBI taxonomy): Eukaryota > Metazoa > Arthropoda > Insecta > Trichoptera > Phryganeidae > Agrypnia > Agrypnia vestita. The sequence goes on along the minus strand of JADDOH010008087.1, from coordinate 106,969 downwards.
ATATTGTTTTTTTTCTTATGTGGAAACACTGATTTGTCTCTATCAAAATTTATCCCACCCTCCGTAGTACCAGTTTACCTTTCGTTTCGACAAGTTTCGCTAACTCGTTGTTAAAGCCCCGCAGGACAGACTTTCTCACCTCCTGCTCTGTAAATTTTCGCCTTGTGTTTAATTGTGCATCCTATAAACATTCTCTCGTCTCGCCGACAACGGGATTAACACGTGTTGGTGGCCAATCTTTTGGTGAGGTGACATCTGGAAGGACGCCAAGAGACAAAGGTGATTCGAAACGTTCCTTCCTTTCTTCAATACAGTCCATTTCTCGTCTCGTCATTCCTCTTAACCTTCCTATTCCTTATCCCATTTCCCGCCAAATATTCCCGCCATCCATCCCCACGTACGCGGCGAATCGCGTCACGTACAACCCATGTTCGTCAACATGAATGAGCCATGAATATGTTTTAGCCATGTAGATGCGCCGGGAAAGAAGTTTCAAAAGAAATCAGAATTTTTCACGACCGTTCGGAGCCAAAAATCTATTTTTTTTAATTTAAACCTCTGCCACTGTAAGAACTAATTGCATTGAAATATAAATCAAGTTTAACCAAATTAAGCTGGCTGCATTTTACAGTAGAATGTTAACCTTTGGATACCGGAAGATCGAAAATAGGATGGGGAGCTGGAACGGGGTGCAAGAGACCCCAGTCAAATTTGCGTTTTAAAAATGGTTTGAAAATGAAACTTAATATATCGTTTTTTTTATATAGACATTAAAAAAAAGATTTTATCATTTGTTTGTATCTACGTATATTTATTAATTATACCTACATGTTTCGAAAAAACCTTTTCTTCGTCAGGGTGTTTTATAAATATCAAAATAAATTACGTTTTTTGTTTTTCTAAATTATTTAAAAAATTATTTTGAAATATTATTGCTGAAGTTCTTGATTACACAAAATAATTGGATTTTTTTTAGAATTTGAATAATAGTTAAATTTAATTGATTATTAATAATATTTTGTTTACTTTTACATGCTTTACTAATTTCTGATGATTCGTAATTCTTCAATTTCAGAACAAAATTATTTACGTGTAAAATAGAAAGTACTAAATTTTTATCAAAACCGTGATCATATTCTAATAAATGATTTGAAAATTCAGAAAAACCACGATTATTCAGACTCTTTTACTCTTACATTAAAATTTCGAGCGGTTTTTTCCAATACAAAGTGTCTATAAAAGTTGGCTTTCTATATAGGTGTTAGATCTTGTCAACATTTTATAAGAAATCATAGTATTTCACGTCTCATCGCTCATAAGTGTCCGCCTGTGAAAGTAAAATGACGTATAGAAAATCATATTTTTTTACTACACATTATCATTTATTATTGTATTCTTTGGGGTTTTTATGAGGATAACAAAGAATACCGGTACAATATCATGTATAATTATTGATTAGTTTTAAAAATAAGATGGTGCTCTAAATACAATTATGGCCAATAAGAATCTGTCAAAGGAAGCAAGACTAGCGGTACACAGTGGCGTTCTAGTGCCAATCCTGATGTATGAAAGTGAAGCCTGGAATTGGCAAAGAAGGAATGAAAGACTGAATGCGGTTACTAAAACGCTTGTGTGGAAAATCTTTGGTCGACAGAGTGAGGAATGAACAAATTAGAAGTGAATGTAGTGTGGCAAATAGAATAAAGAAAAGAGTGCCGAGATGGTTTGGTTTCAAAGACCTGGCACGATCAGATACTACAAGTATTTGAGGATGGCCCTGTTAAAATCCTCAACAACCGTAATACTTGTATGAGAAGATGTGTAAATGTGGCCGAAGCAAAAGTGGTGTGCCATGATAGAAAATTGTGGCTTTCAATTCTCTCTGTCTACCCCTGCGAGGAAACGGCGTAATGGCGTTAGTTAGTTTAAAAATAAAAAAAATTGGGGTTTAATTTTACCCCGTTCAGGAACGAAAGAGTTAATGAATGCGGGAGAGAATTGGTAATCTTCACTGCAGACTTTCTTTTGTGTGATTTAACTGGATTAATTCCGTTGGCTTCGACCAATTTGGAGTAACCCAATTGGGATGGGACTGCAGTTAACGGAAAAGCTAAGATTGGACCAGGTCCAAGGAGGTGAACGTATGGACGACCTAAATTTAAGACAACCCTAGCGACCCCCGATAGTTCAGGGGGTTAAGCATTGACTTCCTGGCCTACATAGTGTCTCATTCAATTCCCATTTGACACAGTTGCTTCATCATGGCATTATTAATAATTATCAGTTATTTATAAAGAATAGGTGTGGGGGATGTTGCTATAGTTTAACGACAGAAAGAGTTGTGGACTGTATTGTTTTGGCTCTTGAGTCTGGTCGCCTTGTCACTCAATAATTATTATTTTATGTTTAATGTTGATTTTTTTTATCACGACAAACAATTTTACTCAATTTAATAGATAGAAGCTCTTATTATTAAATAGTGGATGTTTAACATTGCTCAAATCGCAGAAAACGAGGATGAACTAAAAGAGGCATTAGAAACTAAGTTCAACACGAGAATAAATAAGGATAAAACAACATTGATAACCGTAGGCAGAGACGAACAACAAATGAACATACTAATGTCAGGAGCTGCAATTAAGAACGCAAAAGAGTTTGTCTATCTTGGGAGTAAAATCATATGGGATGGCCATACAAAAAGAGAGGTTGACAGTCGCACCCACCAACCAAAACTTGCGTTTAACAAAAAATCAAACATTTTCGAATCCAATAATGTAAACCTAAAACTCCGCAAGCAATTAATAAAAACTTATGGGTGGATTAATTTGCTGTATGGATGTGAGACATGGTGCATTGGCAACAGAGAAAAAAAACGATTAGAAGCCTTCGAGATGTGGACCTACAGACGTGCCCTAGGAATTTCCTGGAGAGACCAAATTACGAATGAAGAGGTTTTCAGCAGGATCGATGAAACCAGGCACATGATGAATACCATCTCAAAAAGACGTGCAAAACGGATAGGGCATATTTTACACCATGAAAATCTGCTAAAAACTATACTGGAGGGAATGGTAGAGGGAAAGATTGCCAGAGGACGCCCTCGCCGTAAATATCTTGAGTAAGTGTGCCAAGATATGAATTATGCCTCCTACACAGAGCTGAAGCGGATCGCCGGAGACTGAGCAGAGTGGAGAAGGAGATGTGCTTTGCTGCAAACCAATCCCACGGATTGAAACACAGGAAGAAGATGTTTAAGAGCAAATGATATGTTGATGTGACAGATTTAAATGCTCATGGCGCAGAGATGTTGACAGCAAGGTGCCTTTACGTAAAATAGCAAGGTGCCTTTACGTAAAATAGTTGATTGCAACAAATATGATGGATAGGTAAGAAACAAATAATAGGATTTTGGTTGGTACCAAACAATGTGTTTTTGACAATTTTCGCAATATTTATCTGGATCAGGAAGCACTGCTTCTTGAAAGATGTTTAAGATTACATTAATATTTTGTTTCAAATTTCTATAAGGTTTCAACAATTTTATTTGACTTTCATTAAAGCGAATAACAGTTTAATATTTGATACAAGTCACTTTTATGATAGTCCAACGTTTTACGGAAAGTAACTCAGAAATATATGAAATATATATATTTATGTATATATAATATTCATGAAATATGTCACCCGAAACAAATTTGAAAGCAAATTGATTATATCGATATTTCCATTTCATTTGAATTATAAATTGTGTATATTTGTATTCGGTTCTGAATGGATATTATTCAAATAGAAAATAAACACAGTCCACTTGTATGTTTTGTCAGATATTTGAAATTTGATAAATTATAATGCTGATATACGGTAGGTGGGTAATTATTTCAAATGACAGTATTTAGTTTAGTTATTCCCTATTCGAAATTGTGTAGATAGTTTCCTACTTATTACCAAGAGAATTAATGTTGTTTACAATATTAATATGTTATTAATTATGTTATTAATATGTTAATAATAACAAAGTTAAAACATCACAGTATTTTTTTAACGTTACGAGGCTTTGGTTTTTGAAAAGTGATCGCTAGTGTTGTTTGTTTCATTAGTGTGGAAGAAAAAAACAGTTCAGAAAAAATGACTCTAAAAATGACGACAGATTTAGAACACTAATATGGCGTCCCATCGCATAAATTCATAACCACCAATCTAGATCTCATGCACACACAAACGTGGCGAGTCTGCCGCGTAAACATAACTGAGGCACAGCAGTGTACACGAGATATCGACACAGATCGATGCCCAGAGCATCGTCAACACACGCATACAGCTAGACTTCAAGAGAGTTCTTTGTTCCCAAAACATATAAAAATAGCCAACGCCCTGTACGAGCATGTCAGTCTCTCAACTACCCCCGGCGTAGGCCGGAGGCCCTTTTCTGTCGAGTCTTTATCATTGTATTCATTCTCTTCCGTTTCCTGTACTACCTACAGTATCATTACTTTTATTCTTCGTCAAAAATTTACAAATAAAGTAAAATTAAATAATAAAAGTGACCTAAAACGCTATTAAACAGAACAGTATTAAAGTAACTTAAGCTCCAAATACTATACCAGTGAAGTGTACACCTAAAACATCTATTCTTTGAAAAAATTACTGACCTGTCAAAACCAGCTGTCGTCTGACACATACCTACTAACAAAGGTAAATTTCAAAAGATTAACCTTATTTAAATTGTAACAGCTAATGAATCCAGAAATGGCTGTCTGCAATATATGCATGTTCACAGTAACAAATATTAAACAGAAACTTCATTGCAAAAAATGCTCAAGTTATTACCACACAGATTGTACAAATATCTCTAAAGAAAATTTTAAAAAGATGTCGACAAAAAACATAGAATCATGGATTTGCCCGCCTTGCAAAAAAGATAAAAGTGATAGAAAACATTCTGGGGAGCCTTCAATTATCAATCCATCCCCTAAAGCTAATGATACATCACTTATCACCATCGATGCCAACTCAGCTGCACTCTACAACAGTAACATAGAGGGGCTGCGATCCTTCCTTAATCGATTATCTAGAGAGTAAACTTTCTGAAAACTATAAGCAATGGAAACAAATTTCAGATCAAAATACAAGCATCCTCCAGGCTATACAATTTGTAAGCAACCAATACGAAGACCTAAAGACAAAAATTACCAATATCGAGTCTAGATGCAATCAGATAGAAAAAGTTCAACAAAAGCAATCTGAATTAGTTAAAAGAATAGAATACTTGGAAAATAAATTTGACGAACAGGAGTATCAACAACTAGCCACCAACATCGAAATCCGTGGATGCCATGAAACTTCGGCAGAGTCAACCGCTGATCTCACTCACAGTGTCAAAACTATCATCTCAACAGTAAACTGGGAAGGTCAGATGAGCGACATCCTCTCCATACAACGGGCGAGGCAGCACATCTCTAAAAAGACTCCACGCCCGATTATCGTTAAATTTACCAACCGGACCTGTCGAGATACATTCCTCGACAGAGTTAAATCTCACAATAAACAATCGAAAGGTTATGAGCGCTCACTAAACACTTCCATCTTTAAAAATAACCAAGAAATCAAGCCTATTTACATCTCCGAGCACATTACAAAAAAATGCAAATTTCTACTAGCGGAAACAAAGAAGATAGCCATCCAGAAAAATATAAAATTTGTTTGGATTAAGAATGGACGCATATATACACGAAAAAATGTCGGCGAGCCATTTCTTTGTATCAAATCGGAGACGGACCTGTCAAAATTGTAATGTCATTTGCCGATCCGCGATGTATACAAACTTTCTCTTTTCTATGGTCTTTACTAGAGGCATTAACCATAAACAACCAATGTATAAAATAAACCATGATTTATTAAAACTTGCTGAATGGGCATATCATAGACACCTATTCCAATATTTCATAAATATAAAATTTTGTTTCCATATCAAAATAAATCTAAAAACCATACTTACACATATTTACACAAACGCATTTAAAAACATTATATATCAACTGAAAAGATACTCACTCGACAATAAGATCATTCTAAGTAATCATAACACATTCTTAAACTTCTTTTTACTCTTGTTTTTAACACATACTTTTTATAAAATATATACCTACCTTGATAGTAATATAGTTCATAATAAACGATATCATTTCACTTACATAGCAAAATATTCTTTCAAAAAACTAAATTTAAGCAATATCTTAATTCAATTCTATTTCTGTAAAATGAATTTACCCTATATACCCTCATCTTGTAACAATTATGTACAGTGCAAATATGTAGGTATTTACTACCAACTAATAATAAAACCTTTTCACTTTAATAGCTTACAGATCGATATACTTTACATCAGATTGACAAAGATGAATATTAATAATCTCGCGGTAGATATAGAGGCATTCGATCTTTCGCAAACTATAATAGTCCCCTTACCCAAATCATGCACACAATATGATTCGGATATATTTACTTGTACAGAATGTTGGTGTAACAAAAAAATCGTCCAAACTTACTATAGAAAGATATGGAATGGCTAATATAATTGATCTGGTAAACCAAATAGATTCCTTTGAACCAATTCACACTAAAACTGTGGACCAACCAGAAAACTGTAAAGAATATTTTTGTAGAGGAAGTAGCACTCTTAAGATTCTAAATATGAACATACGAAGCATTAATCATAATTTTGACGAACTTCTTGTACTACTGCATCGTCTAAATATAGACTTTCAAATTATTATTCTTACGGAATGCTGGTTGAAAGATAAAGACACAATACAGACGATTCCAGGATACATCGGGCATAAAACCTCCAAACATTATAACCAAAATGACGGGGTTGTAACATACATTAAAGCAAATATAAATTTCGAAGTAACTGAACCGGATATAAGTGACGCCAATTGTTTAAAAATTAATTTGTGTAACGGTACCTACATATATGGGATTTATCGACCACCGTCCTTCCAAAGTGCGCATGAATTCACAAATTCTCTTTATGAAGAGCTACTCACAATGGCCAAAAATCCAACAATGATCATTGCAGGTGACATAAACATTGACATAACTGCAAGTACTCCCACCACAAACGCATCTGAATACCTATCCATGTTAGCTGAACAAGGTTTCTTTCCTGCCATCAACAACCCAACAAGAGGTAACGCATGTTTAGACCACATTATGGTTAAAAGCAAATTCTTGGCGAAAGGAATTGTATGTGAAACTACTATCACGGATCACTTTCCAGTAATGATTGACATTGGAACACAAAAAATAAATACAAAAACTTATACAAAACCCCGACACAAACTAAATTTTGAAATGCTAAAACAGGACTTGGAAAAAGAAACCTGGTTACCAGTATACGAGACTAATGATGCTAATACATCATATTCAAAATTTCTGTATATTCTACAAAGCCACATAAAAAAAAATCAAGAACATATTTCTAATAAATCGAGGAAAAAAATTAAGAAATCTTGGATAACTGAAAGTTTAGTTAACTGCATAAATAAGAGAGATGTGTTACACAAACAGTCTAAACTTAACCCTCTAAATGTCGGCTTACAAAACTTTTACAAAAAGTATAGAAATATTTGTAATAGAGCGGTCAAATCCGCTAAACACTTATATTACAAAAATATTATAAAAGCAAATCAACATGATGCAAAGAAAACATGGGAAACTATAAGAGAAATGACTTCTACACAAAATACTAGAAGCAAGGATATATGTGATATGCTGATTCCAAACAAAAATCATGCTACTGAGGATAAGGTTATTACTGAAGTGCTAGATAATGTAAACGGGCATTTTGCTTCGCTTGGTAAAAAATTAGCACAAAATATTTTGTCTCGTCTAAAAACTACCGAAGAAAACCTCAAAACAAATTTAAATTCAGCAAGTCCATATTCATTTTTCTTTGCTCCAACCTCCAGTCATGAAATTGCTGCAATTATTAGTAATCTAAAGTCTCACAGTGCCCCTGGAAATGATGAGATAACAGCAAAAGTGGTGAAGTATAATAAAGACCAATTAAGTAAGCCTCTTTGTTATATATTCAATCAAAGTCTCTCAACGGGTATCTTTCCAAATGCACTAAAACTGGCTACAATCTGTCCAATATTCAAGGGTGGTGATCCCCGTAATCCGAGCCACTATAGACCTATATCGCTCCTAAGTATTTTTTCTAAAATCTTAGAGAAGATAGTTAAAGTACGTCTTTTAAAATACCTGGATATTCACAAAACAATCTCCAACAATCAATACGGGTTTCAACCAAAACTCTCAACAGAAGATGCAATATGTCAACTAACGGACTTCTTAGTTACACAATTAGATAAAGACAAACGTTGTATTGGGATCTTTTTGGACCTAGCCAAAGCCTTCGATACGGTGTCTCATCCACTGCTGCTGCACAAGTTATCAGCTTTGGGAATAAGGGGAACGGCTTTGGCATGGTTTGAAGACTATCTAAATAACAGGGTCCAGGTGGTTAAATCAGGCGTCACTGCAGCAGCCTCCACAAAACATCATACGGAGTACCGCAAGGAAGTGTTTTGGGACCCACGCTCTTCCTCATATATGTCAATGAAATGTGTAACTCCAATTTAGAAAACGGTAAAATAATTTCTTTTGCAGATGACACAGTGCTTCTTTTTCAAGATGATTCCTGGGAAAATGTTTTAAAAAAGGCACAAAGTGGATTGAATCGAATAACAGCATGGCTTGACAAAAATCTACTAACAGTAAATGCTTCAAAGACAAAATACATGTGCTTCTCCATCAGTAAAAGAACAGTAATAAAACAGCCCAAAAATCTACAGATTCATACATGTCAATCAAAAGATAAACCCTGTGATTGTACTAATCTGCAGTCAACGGAAGATATAAGATATCTAGGTGTGTACATAGACCAGCATCTTACCTGGAGAAAACATATTTTGAATCTCACAGTCCGAATAAGAAAGTTAGTTTATTTTTTCAAAGAAATTAGAGATGTACTCGACGCACCGACAAGAAGAATAGTATACTATGCACTGTGTCACTCACTCATTAATTATGCAACTGTCAGTTGGGGTGGTGCAGCTTGTACTATATTAGATTCATTAAGCAAAGCCCAGAAAATGGTATTGAGAGTTCTTCATAAAAAGCCATTTCGTTTTCCTTCAGAAGAACTTTTCAGAGAATGTCACGTCCTGGACATCAATCAAACATATTTACTCAACACTTTAAAATATTTTTTCCGACATAAACAAGATCACCAACAAATAACTCACTCACATTCAACAAGGGCACAGGTGAACTGCAACTATCTTGTACCAAAATTCAAAAAACTTTTTCACAAAGATTTCACCTCTTCCAAGCACCAAAAACATTCAATACTCTTAACACTACACTTAAAACATGTAGCCATAGTCTCGCGTATTTTTCTTCTAAAGTGAAACTCTGGCTGCATGAAAAGGGAAGGAAGCATGCCCAAAACCTATTAAAAGCCATGATATAAACTAAATTTGAAAAATACTAATCCTACAAGAACATTTACTTTCATCTTTTAAAATACTTTTAATTGTTTTATTTTATTTTATTTTATTAAATATCCTATTCAGATCATTTTTTTCCTTTGTCTATAATATAATTAATTAACACCATTATTAGATTGTAAACATTTAATTATTACTATTACTAATTTTAATTGGCAATAAGATTGATTCACAAATGTTATATAAATACTAAATATTCTTGAACATTATACTACTGGAAGAGCACTGTCTGCTATAATACAGTAAACTACTAGTGTAGCAGGCAGGGCATCAAATTAATTGTAGTGTTTACTTGCTGCCAAGACTCTCAGCAACAATGAAAAAAGCTTAATTTAATTTTGTAAACACTAAAATTGTAAACATTTGTAACATTGAATAAACATTGAATATGCGATGCTTTAGGGATGGTTTGCATGTTGACTTAATTCTATTAAACAATGACCTAATCTTTAAAATGTACAAATAATTTTGCACGCAAGACACCATAAATAGATTTTCACTTGACAAACTTCTAATTTTGCTTTTTCTCCTTGTCTAGCTTTAATAAGAAAATATTGTACAACCACCATCTATGCAATTTCTTCCATTAAATTTCTGAGCTGCCCATCACGGAACATAGATGTCTTTTACATTGAGCTGGTCAAGGCTAATTTTCAACTCCCGGCTAAAATGCGTGACCTTCTTTCCACTTACCTACTAGCCATATCTGATATCCATAACACCAAAAAAATTTCGCGAAAATAACATTATTTTTAGCACAAATCACTCTCCTTGGGTGGATCAATAAATAATTTCTTCGAAAAGAGCAAAATAGTTTTGTTGGTGACATTCTTAATATAATTAATAAAAATGAACTTTGTTTTCACCACTTTTGTATTGAAAAATATCAACATGTTTCAGAGCCCATGGCTCCTTCGTCAGGATACACTTGTAAACTAACACATTAAAAAACAAAAACCGAAGTATAGACAATCAAAATATAAAAATTAAATATGGGAAATGAATAATAATGAAGTATATATTATTAGTACTTCATTATTATTAATTTCCTATACATAATTGTCATATTTTGATTGTCTGTACTTCTATTTTTGATTTTTAATGTATTTGTATTCTGACGAAGGGGCCATGGGCCCTGAAACATGTTGATATTTTTTAATACAAAAGTGGTGAAAACAAAATTTGTTTTTATTAATTATATTAGATTAATAGAAGCCTATTTAACAGAAGAAGAAGTTCCTGAGAATTCTTCATACTACACTCATATTTCTAACTGACAATACTAGCTTCCTTAAGCCTCCATTTACTGTATTGCTTCAAAGTCAACATAAATTACCCAAGTAACTTAACATACGACAATGCTATTTACTATAATTATATAATGTCGACCTCTGCTACTCGTTGTGTGACGATATCTTGAAAATAATACAAGTAAAAATTTAGAAAAGAGCTGTTCTAGAAAGGCAATATTCCTGGCTATTATAATCCACATATGACTACTAAATACAGCAAAGCAAATCAATCAACTAGTGGCTTATAATCATCAATTTCCTCTGATGATCCAATTAAATCTAGAAAGCTACCAGTCTTTGAAGTTGAAGTTCAAAGAATGCATTAAATTTATTCAAGGCCTCGTGAACGTTTTACTGCGGAATACTAATTACTAATGACCGATTCATTTTGTAAGATCGATGTCAGTGTAAGACTTACATAAATTCTGTTGTAACGAGAATACAACATACCTGCTCGAGAAAGCGTCTGTGCAATAGTTTGCTTTACAAGTAAAGGTTCAGATGTGACATTCGCATGGTAGAAATCGCGAAAAGTGAAGCCTATATATAAAAAGTTACCGATAGAATATTTTATATTTTCATGAATTTTAGAAAGTAAGTAATTCATGTTTTTCATTTAAATCAAAAAAATAATTTTAACCATGTTTTTTAATTAGACATTAGCTACAATTATATTACACATAATGTTATTCATTAGGTACCTACCCATAAAAGTCAAATTTAAATTTCTACGAAATGAAAACAAAAATATTCAAAAAAATTTAAAATATGTCCCTTTACCCTCCGATAGGTACTAGATAAAGAACTTTTTTGTGAATTTAGGATCTACGTATGCTTAAACTACCTGGTCCTAGTATGCAGAATAGAATACTTTACCAAGTAAACATTTTCTAAAGAATGAAATTTGAAGCGATAAAAATAAATATAATCTCATTCATTCTTTGCTGAAGAACTTTACAAATAATACGCAACATGCGCCTGTTTACACGTACCTAATCCTGAGAAAACTCATTGTACATACTAGGGATGGGTCGTCCACGTCCGTCCATCGACGAGACGATCAACTAGTTGAATTAGTCAACTAGTTGACGCGTCAACTTCGTTACGCGGACGTCGCGGACGTTCTATCTAAACATCGGGACGATGGTCAACTGTCTACGGTTCGACGCGACGCTGCTCGGCGGCTCAACCGTTGGCTATTTTTATTACGTTAATTTTTAAAATTTACAGAAGTTCGAAGGAATATAGTTTCGGGGAAAGTAAAACCGCTACTTGTGCTTATATGTAAAAATATTTTATTATTTATTTGTTTACGCACATTATAGGCTTTTACATATTGTTTTATATACTTCTTTCTATATATAATAAAGAAAGAAGTACACAACAATATCAGGTGTAAGCAGTAAAATATAAATATAAACTACATATATAAGCAGTGAAAGTATTGGGTATAAGCATTAAAATATGAGTATAAAAATTTAAAATATAAATAAGTACAAAGCAGTAATGTGTGTATAAAAAAATATATTAGGTACATATCATTACATGTGTACGGGGTTATATGGAAAATATTAATAACCTCGCAGGACTATATTCCTGCCTTGATTATGAGTCGAAAGCTATCATGACCTAATATCAATAGTCATGGAGATATGCGACATCAAAGTTTGAATTTTTTCAATATATTTGACTTATTTTTTGGAAAACGTTGGACTATCACTACACTAACTCAAATCGATTACGAAAAATTCACTCGTTTCAATACAAGTTAAATAAAATGATAAAAACCTTTACATGTATTTATTATCTATAAATTTATAAATAAATACATAATTTAAAAATACTTTACATTTGAGATGTTATCTAGAAATTTTTTGAAGAATAAATCTTTCAAAGTCAGGCTTTCACTTTGTGGTGACATTATTAATAAATAAATATATCTGTATTATTTGTCAACTTTAGTTTAAGGCTCAATCTGAGAAAAGGAACATTGTTCCCGAAACATGTAAAAAATCAATAAAAAGTGGTGTAAACAAAATTATAACAGATCTATTTTTTTATCTATAAAGTTGAAAATAGATCAACTAGTTGACGAATTCAACGAATTCAACTAGTTGATCGTCTCGTCGATGGACGGACGTGGACGACCCATCCCTAGTACCTACCCACTCGATTTTTTTTGTCGTATGTTAAAGTAAAAACTGTTTAGTACGTCTTCTGCGTTTCACTTTTATTAATCAGATACTCGAGATGTTAAAGGAAAGCAAAATAAATCGATTGCAAAATTAGAAATACTTACCTTAAGAGTGTGATAGAAATAAAAATTGCAAAATGATTGCAGAAGAGAAGAGTGAAACAGAAATATAGTGATGAAATAGTGAGAAAGACAAACGTTGCACGAAACTGTCGGTACTATTTACAGTGACAAATATCTGGGACAGGCGGAACACGCAATGTTAATTATTGCGAATTCATTACGCTCTTTAACATCACGTCAATCTGAATTGTATTAAATGATTATGTGGTAGGTATGTGTGGTATAAAAGCAAATGTAGCAATATTCAAAAAAATTTAATCCAGGCATCGAGGATTACTAATTTATAACTTGCTGATATAACTTGTCTCTATATGTTCTATCTTGTAGCTACCTGGAATAAATATACCCAATCTGTGAGCACAACAGTTGAAAAGTATATGTTTTATTTATTTATTAATCAACGACCTAGTGGGCTTTTACAGTACAAAAAAAAATATAAGGATTTTTATATTTATTATATAACATGAACATAAAAATAATTAAAAAATAATAATATAAATAAAACATATTTAAGATAAATGAACAGTATAAAATGTAACAATATAAAAAAATATATAACGAACAATAGAAATGAGCCGTATATATAAACGATGATTAGTACACAAGCAAACAGTAATAAATAGAAACCTTTAAAAAATTAATAATAGAGAAAATAAAGATAATTAAATCGATATAACAGATAAATAAGATAAGAAGATAAAATAAACCAAAAAAATAAATATCAACATCGAGGATTACTAATTAATAATGTACTGAAATCGATATTTTATAGGAAATATAGCCTATAAATTTAAAGTAAAAATGATTTTGGAAGAGGTAAGTACATAAAATCTAGAATTGAATGCATTTTAAATTAGTAATCCTCGGTGACTGCATTTCAAAATAATTTTTTAGGGTTTATTTTTTTGGATATATTGCTGCCTTTGCTTTTCTACCCCACGAACATCCTTTAATATATCACACCTCTTGGTGTTACAGTAATGTTCAGAAATGAAGCAATATTTCTCGTAATTAATATTGGCGGCTATTACATTAGATTAGTATTATGCTTGCGTAACTATGTAAGTACATACGACGACATATTTCAATACGGTGTACGCAACGCAGGTGCGGATTTTTGAAGGTCTAAATCTAGAATTCAGTATATTTAAAATTATTAACTCTCGGTAACTGTATTCAAAACATTTTTTGCATTATTTGGATATTGCCGGCTTTGCTTTTATACCCCACGTATAACTTACCTAAAAATTACTACTCCTGATATATTATATAATAATAAACAAATAAATCTCAATCCATCGTCTAAAACACAATTCTTGTATGAAATACAATGCTGTTCGTTAAAAACTAAGAGAAGGCCGACTCAGATAGATATGTGTTACCAAAGGAGGATGATCATAATACGATTCCGAAACGACCGAAACTACGAGTAATACGGATAGCTCAAGTCAGTTGCAATCTTAACCTTCCAGCGGACGCGCTGATTAATTTCCCTTGAGCGGGCGCGTGCCGTAAATTTTACGTCATCGAGTTTTCTCCGTGTAAATGTTGTTTTCTTTATATAAATGATAGGGAATTGCTGTAAGGTTATGAAAAATGATAAATGACAGTACTTTCAAAAATATATATATGAATTAATTAAACAAAAAACGTAACAGCACTCTAAATATGTTTATATTTCAAAACAAAATATTTTAACGACCTATTAATCAGAATCAATATTTTCTGGTTTGTGTCTTCTTAAATACGTCTTAAATAAAAAAAAATACATTTCGCTACAAAAGAAAGTAGTTTATTTAATACACTTACACTTTAAGGCGCGTGTTGTAAAATTTACTCTTAACGGAAATTTCCAAATATCAATGAATAACAAAAACTTCTAAGCACACCCGGTATGCCTATAGTTTAGAGAGACACTGACCTCCGAATAGCTCGGAGCTCGATGCTTGCGACTAAGTGGTAAAAGTGGGGGAAGCGATAAGGTTGCAATTGTCATAAATTTTACGGCCGCGCGCCCGCTGGAAGGTTAAAGATTCCGACGTGACCACGAACGCAGCCCGGAACACAACAAAGTGGAGCAGAATGATTAGAATGGCCGACCCCAGATGAACGGTATAAGACGAGAACAAAAAAGACAAAGACCATATCTGTCTAATTGATATGGATAAAAAAATGCATACTACTTTCATGTAGCTTACAGGTAAAAAATTGTGCTACGCTCGTATCGCTAAAAAGTGGTTAAAGAAATAAAGATATGTGTTGCGTTAAAATTACGCGTTTATTCCGCGGTATTACTGTATTACTACGTATATTACTGTATTATTACTTCGAGTATTACTGTATTATTCACCTCATTATTCCGGCAAACGCATATACAATTAACTTTATATCCATTTATTCTGTCATACTTTTCTGTTCCGGCATCCAGCAAAAGCATATACAATTAAATTTGTATTAATTTATTCTGTCATACTGTCTGATTAATATGGATAAAAAAAAAATACTACTTTCATGTAGCTTACAGGTAAAAAATTCTATGCTCGTTTCACTTAAAATCGTACACGTAAAAGTGGTTAAAGAAATTATAGATCTGTGTTGCATTAAAATTACGCGTTTATTCCGCGGTATTACTGTATTATTACGAGTATTACTGTATTATTCACCTCATTATTCCAGTAAATGCAGTCACAATTAACTTTTTATTCATTTATTCTGTCATACTTTTATGATTGTTGATATTATACACGCATTTTTAAAACAGGTACTGCGTAAAATTGATTAAAATTGCTATATACGCGACTTTTCAAACCACCAGAAAATTTTCATGTGTTATAAGTTCTTATGATTTTTTTTATTTAATATATATATTTATTTATTTATTAATTTTAAGCCAACAAGCTACTATTAATTATTTTTAATTAATAGTAGCTTGTTGGTAGCGTGTTTTAGTTAATTATTTTTAATTAATTAATTTTGTAAGCAACAAACAATGTTAAGACTGAATAATGGTAAGTGATTGAATGTGAAAAAAGAAAAAACTAACCAATAAAAAATTGTTTTTACAATACTCCCTTTCTCATTTTCGGGTTTCGTGTCTACCAGATGCGTGGGAGTATTTTCATACAACTTACTGAGTTTTATGAAAAAACCATTAAAAATTTAAAAAAAAAACAAAATTATACTATAATTATTATTATTTTTTAACAAAAATTTGATACATCTTCTTGATCGTTGCCACGAGTCTGCTTGCAAAGTTTCAGCTCGATTGGATCACGGCAAAAGGGTTAAAAATCGATCCAAAGTTTCTTCGTCAGACAAGCAAGCAATCAGACGCCACGAGTTAGAAAGGGAGTAAAAAGTATTATCAAGAAATGTGTTAAATAATGGGTGAAAAAGGATGAGGAGGTAGGAGTCAGCATAGAGATGGAGGAAGAGAAGATTAGATATAATGAGTGAATAGTCAAAGTCTATTTAGTACTATAAAGTATAATGAACACAAAACAACAAACGAAGAGGCGAATGGCACATGGCAGAACTACAAGACAACTGTGTTTAAGAAATAAATACTTACCAATATAAGGAAGAAATCTCCAATTGTTTCCAAGCCAAGGAGCTGGTTTTGGTCCAGGGACCTTCTCGTAGGGCATGGCTTTGTGCCAGGCTGCATCGTGACTCGCGTATTCCAAGAAGTGCTGACCTTCCTGGAAGACTTGTGAAGGAGCTGCAGTAGACTTCCTCCGACTTCTGTACGCAACTTCGCACTTGGTATACGACTTCACGATCCTTCTAGACAGCTTCATCACGTCCATGTTTTTATTTTTAACTGTTTTTATCAGTGGACATATTTAACAGTAGGAGTCTAAAAAAATATAAGTTTTACGTTTATCATACGTTATCTATTTAATTTTTTTTAAAAGCGGTTCTCTTCTTCTATGTGCAGTTTTCTGGGATATTGTGCCGTGTTACACACAGAAGATTCTGAAAGGCCGTGAAAACCTGAGAACATTTTAACGGTTCTCTTATATCTAAAATAACTAAGGAGTCATGCGGTGAGTTATATTTTTATTCAATGTCTACTTTCTTGAACATCATTTTACTATTAACAAAGTTTGGTGCTTGCTCTTACGTTGATGTTTTCCAAAAATATTGATATTTATTGTAATTTAAAATGTTCGTTCTTTCTAATAACTGACAATCGGCCCGATTCTGAAAATAACAATGTCTGGATCTCTAAGATCTTTATCCCAACACTTAATAGACGATAATAAAAATTAAAAATGTCCAGAGTGGATTTTGTAATTCTACGGCTCAAATACACTGTATTAAAAGATGATATTGGAAAGATTGTTTCTTACAAACGTATTAATTTCTTCATCCACAGCGTCCAGATGAAATATCATGGCTAAACTTGTCATGACCGTGTTCGGCGTTACCGCGAATTCAAATCTTCACGTCTTGATTTTTGACAGATAACAATTTACATCTTTCTCCCTCCCTCTATATCTATCTCATGTAGAAACTTACAGAAACAAACACCGACGTAAAGCTG
This sequence comes from Agrypnia vestita, assembly GCA_016648135.1. Lineage (NCBI taxonomy): Eukaryota > Metazoa > Arthropoda > Insecta > Trichoptera > Phryganeidae > Agrypnia > Agrypnia vestita. Next base: position 89,236 of record JADDOH010008087.1, on the reverse strand, counting down.
TCTCGTTTATTTTTAATTTTTATTATCGTCTATTAAGTGTTGGGATAAAGATCTTAAAGATCCAGACATATCTGTCAAAAAATGTCGAGATGGGAAGATTTGAATACGCGGTAACGCCGAACGCGGTTTCGACAAGTTTAGCCATGATATTTCATCTGGACGCTGTGGATGAAGAAATTAATACGTTTGTAAGAAACAATCTTTCCAATATCATCTTTTAATACAGTGTATTTGAGCCGTAGAATTACAAAATCCGCTCTGGATATTTTTAATTTTTATTATCGTCTATTAAGTGTTGGGATAAAGATCTTAAACATCCAGACATTGTTATTTTCAGAATCGGGCCGAATGTATTTTACAGAATAGAAGTTTTGCTTTAATTAATTTGTTTTTAATTAGTATTTCTATTAAACTGTCCAAGCTGATATCCTTGGTCATATATAGGTACGTCTATCTTCTTAAGCTTTTTAAAAAGTATTTCTCTTCTATCTAAAATAACTAACAAATCGTGTAGTGAGTTATATTTTTACTCAATATCTATTTACGTAAACATCATTTTGCTATTAAGAAAGTTTGGTCCTTGCTCTTGCGTTGATGTTTATCAAGAATATAGATTTTTATTGCAATTTAAAATGTGCATTTATTCTAATCACTAAAAATAGTTTTTACGGAATAGAAATACAACATTTTAACATTAATTCAGGACACAGTGCACAGTTACTCATAAGCAGTGCACAGCTGGTTAAATGAGTATTAAAATTATTAACGATGTCCTCCAAAAAATGTCAACGAAGGTCAATAGATAAACTAATTTTAACTTTGAAAAGTATGTTGGGACTCATATAAAGAAACAAGAAAATAATCGTGTTAATAAGAGAACAGATTATATAATTTATAGATTTATATAATTAAATGCACAAAGAAAATTAAAAGATCAATCAAATCGTTCTGAGGGCGGATAACCACTGGACATGTGCCAGGGGCGTGCAGTGAGAACAAGAAGCATGAGTTTTTCCTAAGCATATATTTTGAAAAGAAGCCGAAACCAGAGATATATCTCGTAATATTCTTTTTATATGATAATTAACATATTATTCAGATTTTAATATTTCATAATATTCTGCCACATAAATATTTAATTTCGATATTTTTAACGCTAATGTACGGTTAAATAAAAGTCATGCTTCTTGATCCCACTGCACGCGCCTGACATATGCAATCATCCAGTGATATAAAGAGGCCAATATGTCGCCCCAAAACCTACTAGACTTACGAAATATCAAACTCTGTGGGAATGCGTGACATTGAATAACAATAGACAAGGAAAAGTGGGATTTACTTGAGGAGGCCTTTAGCAGTAGATAGAAAACGATTGATGTTGATGAATGAAATGACATATTTCTATTTTTTAAATCTTCTAAGCTTCACAGGTTTTTTTCTTAAATTATTTTTATTGCAAGATTGCGAAAAGATTAGCCGATATTATAAAACAACAAGTAGTTCAAAGTGATTTCCATTCTTATGAATGGAATTCAAGTTCTATTTTAATAACCAGTTTACTTGAACAGGTGGTAACCCGTAGAGGGATTTTATTGTGAAATTGATCGCGTACAATTTCACTACTTTGCCTACTAAGCAGCAACGAGAAAATTCTTGAGTTAATATTACCTACATGTATCCGTGCTTGGCGTAAACCGTAAACGTAAAACGTAAAAATATAGAATTATAAATGATGAAATTAGGCGCAGAAATAGAGTAGTGGATATCATGGACTCCCAGAGTTCTGAAATGGAGACCTTGGGAGAATAAAAGAGGCGTCGGAAGACCTCAAAAGAGATGGGCCGACGATATAGCCGCTGTGGGGGGAAGAAGTGGCTATAACTAACAAATAACAAGGAAGGATGGAAGGGTACGGAAGAGGTCTATATCCAGCAGGGGAGAGATGAAGGCTGAGGAAGAAGAAGAAGAAGATATACAGGGTGTAACAGAGTAAGTGCACGATACTTTACAGGTGGATTCTTGCCTTGATTACGAGTCGAAAATGTTCAAGCAACCATGACCTAATTAATATTAATATTTATGTAGTTATGTAGTTATGCAATATAAAAGTTTTCATTTTTTTCAATATTTCTGACTTATTTTTTACAAAACGTTGAACTATCATAATAGTGACTTATATCTATTACGAAAAATTCATCCACTTCAAGGCAAGTTAAATAAAATAATAAAAATCCCCCTTCCAGAAGATTTTTATCACTTTATTTGACCTGCATTTAAGGGAATCAATTTTTCATATATTATATAAGTTACTGTAATGATAATCCAACGTTTTACAAAAAATAAGTCTGAAATATTAAGAAAAAATGCAAACTTTAATGTCGCGTATCTCCGTAACTATTGATATTAGGTCGTGGTTGCTTGAACATTTTCGACTCACATTTGAATATGGAATCTACTTGTAAAGTATTGTGGACTAGATCTGTTACACCCTTTATATAATTAACGCTCGGACTACCTGGCGAGATGTGAGGTTCTAAGTGCACAATTTAGAAATTACCAAAAGTATATTTTTACATATGCCTTAAAAGAGCTGTAAGGGTGCTTTTGAGAGTTTGGGTATTGCAGAAATCGGGGTGGGGTGGGTTTGACTTGTAGAAGGTACTCGAGGATTCTAGAATTTTAATTTGTATATTCGTGCTCGCCGGGTTCACGATAATGTTATTTCTCTGTTGAAAAACAAGATATTATTTATTATAAATGCTGTATTACAATATTTAAAGATAAGTTAGAAAGAGAAAGGCAAACAAAATAGAACTATCGTTGCAAAATGTGAGATAATTATTTCCGGGAAAATGTCACGTTTACGTATCTCATTATTTAGTCAGCAAATTTTCTATATTTTATCTATTTATTCTTTATTTTTCTTTCCTTTTCCGCATTTTTGTTCAACTCTTAATTCTGTAAAATCATTAGGTATCTGTTGTAGCTACTTAACCGTACGTAATACGTAACCGACATTTTTCTCGTCTATTTTTTAAATTAATGACGCTATACGTATTGTGGCGTCATAGAAAATTGATTCCCATGACCACTGAACACGAGGGCCACCAGTAAAATATTAAAGTTTTAAGATTTCAATAACTAACAAAAAACAAGCCAAAACACTATCCAAGACGCTTTCCTCAATTGACGCATTCCTCATTCAATTAGTATGATAATAACCGTTGACAAAGACTCGAAAATACTTTCAAGTGAGTTTCATTTACATATTTAATGCCGCTTCGTTTTAACTTCGAGCCATAAACAGTATTCTGCTAAACAAACAAAATATAATAGGCTGTCCGAGAGTGGGCCGCTCATTATTACACTTCGGCGAGCCTGTCGGTGAGGCGTTCGCTCACCTGGTCATCGAGTGGCTGTGTGTTCAAACCTCGACCCGGAAAATCTTCTAGTACCTAGCGGCCGACTATACTCGAGCCATCGTAAGATGGCATTTTTGACAGATCGTAATAGTGTTGTGACACACTTAAAATCATTAACGAAAAAATTCAGTCGAAAAAAAAATTCGTCGCACGGTGTGAGTTGAGAAAGTCTTTGTACATATAAAAGGTAAAAACAAAGTCCAAATTAACGAGCAGGGGTCAAAATATAAAAGTATCAATGTCCGAAATCTAAAGCCAGGTAAAAAACAATATCGTAATCACAGCGTGCACTCATTCGTTCTTTCTGTAACAACGTTAAAATATAAATGTCAAAACCTTAGAGTATCTACAATATATAGAGGGATAATAAAGCATTTTACCAAACTTTTATACGTGGTAAAATAGAGCTTACTCAGTTCAAACAATATGGCGACACATGAGAGAAAAAGAGACAAAAAAACATCACCCGGTCTGATCCGTCTTTTATTGTTTTGTAGCCGTTTTCTTTGCCCTCTAATAAAGCCATAGAAAAAGATCATATTTAGAGTGCACAATCGATCTGTCAGATTTGTTGTGTTATTTTAGATACTTACTCTGCGTATTCTACGCATATTATACAGGCAATCAATATCCTATAACATTTTGAATCATTTCGTTAATTCCATATTTAATGTTGATGGACATCACTACTCTGGCGTTCGCGCAATAAAGTATAGCATTTGTTCTCCAATGTTTAGCTGTCATTAATTACGAAACTTCATGTAAGTCTAAACGTCAAAAGTGCCATCATAGAGTGGCCGTACTGTAGTCTTATTTCCGCGTCACGAGCACTGGACACTTTAACGTAAATTCTATAAATTTTAAAATTTAATTTGCATATCCACTGTTGCGGAGAAAACTAATCAATTATTCAGGAAACGTATTTAAATAATCAAGATTTCGCCCACGGTCAGTGAAATTTGACTAGAGTGGAACGGTCAACGTATATTATATATTTTCACCGCACTAAATTGTTTAAAATACAGGGTTATTTGTGAAACATTAATAACCTCGCAGGACTATATTCCTGCCTTGATTATGAGTCGAAAATGTTCAAGTTATTATGACCTAATATCAATAGTTAAGGAGATATGCGACATCAAAGTTTCCATTTTTTTTTCAATATTTCTGACTTATTTTTTGTAAAACGTTGGACTATCATTACAGTAACTCATATCGATTACAAAAAAATCATTCGTTTCAATACAAGTTAAATAAAATGATAAAAACCCTGAAAAAATTCCAATTGGAATGTTTTCCAATTGTAATTCGAAGGTTTTTATTTTTTTATTTGACTTTTATTAAAGGTAATGAATTTTTCATATTCGATATAAGTTACTGTAATGATAGTCCAACGTTGTACAAAAAATAAGGCAGAAATATTGAAAAAAAATACAAACTTTGATGTCGCCTATCTCCTTAACTATTGATATTAGGTCATAATAGCTTGAACATTTTCGACTCACAATCAAGGCAAGAATATAGTCCTGCGAGGTTATTAATGTTTTACAAATAACCCTGTATATCTCCTACATTTTTTTTAATAGAGATGCGAACACGGAATACGTGTCACATCAATATTCTTACTATTTTCGAGCTAAGCTAAACGCTCGTGACATGAAAATAGGACTAACGTGCTAGTCTGGAGTGAGGTTCGAACCCGCGACCTTTGGATCACAAGGCGAGTGTTCTAACCACAAGACCAACAAGCCACTGCATTGGAAATAAAGATAAAATTGTAACTGATTACCAACCGTTATGTAACAACCTTTACAATTCCTCTCGCGCGCTGTGGTCACGCATCTTAACATCTCATCAAAACCGCGGTTAACTTTACTACAATAGTAAGATTTTCTTTAATTTTATTTTATTTTGTAGGTATGTATTAGATGCATGTAATCAGTAAATTGAAGTATGAGTCATAGGTAAACATATATTTGAGAAAGAAAGACGAAATTCAATATCTGTTCGACGAATATTAGGGTACATTAAAATCTGTATCATGTGATAAAAATGAGATATTACGAGATATTTACGTATTTTATTTCATAAGAATTGTAATAAATAAAGTTTATTTGTAATTAAGTTTACATATTTTAAATCAAATAAAAAATTTCTAATCAAATATTAAATTAGTATACGTTCGCATGTATATCTGTACAACTACTAATTAATTCTATGTGTAAATATTATATTATTATTATCAACTGTGTGCTATGCTTTGATAAACCTATTAATATATTTATAATTGTAATATTTATACTACTCAACACCTTAAAAACATATATACCTACCTACGCAAAGATAAGCGTGTTGAAAATCGAGAAAATTACTTTAAACTTCATGCACCCTCAATCAGGTCGGTTTCTCACAAGTTTTCCAAATACTTCTAAAAGGACAACAAAAAAATTACGAGCAAATATTAGCAATATCATTTACCAGGTCAGCATTCCAAACAATTGAAAAACATTAAAATTCCATTAAAAGTACTCGTTTCATTCTAAGATTTCACCAGAAACTGGAAACCACATCGTTGTTAACACGATATCCCTCAATCCACTCAAATGAGGAAAACAAACACGCTACCATAATTATAATTATCACCTAGGTACATGTACTATCGTTCAAACAAATTAATAATATTTGACAACTATACCATTTATACGAAATATAATTTTAGTAGTGGGGATCCGTAAGATCCACGAAACCAACACTCGCGACCGTCCCTCCAGCGGTCGGCATACAACTGAAGGCATTAGGAACCTATTACTGCCTAGCCTTTGCGAGCACTACTAGAGCAGGGGTGCCGCTCATCACAATTCAGAATTTTCGAATAGCACCTCAAACATCGAATCGGTTAACGTTGTTTTGTGTTATAATAATGTACCTTGTGACAATTGTTGCTTTACTATGTTCTTTACCATGCTATTATTATGCATTATTATTGCTTTATTATGCATTTACCATACTCTTCTGTTTTTTTTTAATATGCTTTCACATTATTTTATTACTCTTTAATATGATTTACGATCACGTCATTATTGATATACAACGCTTTTGTTGTGTATTTGCTATGCTCCTACTATACTTCACTACGATTCTTTGCTCTACTGTTTTCTATTTTTTAGTTGATTTTATTATATATTTATTATATATTATTTATTATATAATATATTTTGGTTATTACTGAAAAAGTGTTTGAACCGTCGGTGACGATTTCTTTGGACTCGAATCTTTTATGTATTTATTTTTTTCTTTATGTCTTTTTCCCTCCACGCAGGGGTGGATTTTTCTACGTCCTGCGCCTTTTTTGGGTATTTTTCTTTTATTTTCATTTGGTATTATGTATTGTACAGTAGCCGGCAAACATCTTGAAATTTTACGGCGTAGTGGGGGGAAGTTTGCGCATGTACCATTCCACCAAAGAGATCCAAATTTTGTCTTTTGCGCATTCCCCCACTACGCCAAAAAATCTCAAGAAGTTTGCCGGCAACTGTACAACTGTACAAATGAAGGTTTTGCGCGACCTACTCGCCCGGTTTTCGTCTCTGCGTATTGTATTGACAAAGGCCGAGCGAGGAGGTCGCTTTAGCATAAAATAATGCCAACCAGCCGGCGAACGTGCTGGGCCGATATGGACGCTTTTGCGCATAGAACGGCTCAGGGTATGTGGTATATAATACAATGTAAGAATTGATGTTTTATTGAAAGAACATTTGCCGTAACATACATTTTTAATAAGATTAACTACTCCATCAGGTAGATAACAATAATTTACAGAAGTCATTACATCATTTACACCCACTGCTGGCTCTGTTCATATCATTAGACCTGTCTGTCAATGATTTCAATAAATTGAAAACAAAATTTACGCTTACTGATATGAAGGTATATAATACAATTCATCATTACTTTTGGCTCTACAATCCCTCGTGGGTCTTGGCCTTCTCAAGGGTCTTCCTCTTCTCACCTCGGTCTTCTGCCAGCTCTCTCCAGTTCTTAATATGAATAACAATTAATACGAATAATACAATAAATTAATATACAAAAAACTAACCCATAAAAACCAAGTTTTTATTTTACTCCCTTTCTCATTTACTAGTGGAAACTGGTTTGGCGCTTAACTTATGCGTTGGGCTTCGATCGGGCGACGCTACGAAAGGGAGTAATAAAATTGTTCCAAAAATCCAAAATTATACTATAATCAGGTTCCGTGTATACCAGACGCGCCGCAGTCTTACTCAGTTGTATGAAAAAACCATTAAAAATTTGAAAAATCTAAAATGATTTATATTTTTTAACGAAAATTTTATAGATCTTTTTGATCGTCGCCACGAGTCTGCTTGCAAAGTTTCAGCTCGATTGGATCACGGAAAAAGGGTTAAAAATCGATTCTTAGTTTTTGCATCAAAGAAACAGACAGACGCCACGCCACAGACGAGTTAATATAAAGGGAGTAAAAATATTATCCATTAAGAAACATCCCTAGAGCTGGTTAAATTGCAATGCTCAGATATAAAATAAAATAAATATACATTTTTAAAACATTTTATAATTTTGTGTCATATTTTTATCTAAGCAAATTTAAATGTAGATTTCTTGAAAAAAAATATACCATGGAGAGAATTTTATAAACAAACCATATTTATGAAAATTTAATAAAAGAAACCAACATTCGATTCGAAGCTCGATTAATTAGGTTTTGCATGGCCCTGCCTGATTGTCAATAAAGTAGTGAAGAGGGGAATACCCCGTGTGCTAACGGCAGGGCTTGGAATGTACCGGAGCAAACCGGAACGCACTCCTATCCGCAGAGGAATTTCACATCCGGTTTGTGGAACTTTATCCAGTATGCTCCTTTTTATTACAATTACTGTTACTGTTCGTCTTTTTGGCTCAGTAATTTAATTTTTAAAATCTAAAATTTTATCGTTAAACTTTTTGCCATTTGATTAAGTTATGGTTCATTTTAGCTATCATTCGAGCAATAAATTGATAATTATCATAAGCAATGTAATATATTATATACACTTTATATTATACAAAGTGCGTCAGAACACCACAATATTTTAGTGGGTTATAGGAGTAAAATTTAAGAATATGAATAGAAAATGTTAGTGAAAAATATTAATAGTTATGGAGAGAACCGACCTCAAAGTGTACATTTTTTCCCAATATTCCTTTCTTATATTTTTTAAATATTGAACAATCCTTAAGGTAGCTTGTATCAAACATTATAAACTCATTTGCTCTAATGCAAATCAAATAAAATGACTAAAACCCTGCGTTAATTTGAAACAGTATTTTTCTGGTTCAAATTTTAATGCCTTGACAAAGAAACTAGCAAAATACGCGTTCTAATCCAGAAGGTACTAGTGTTCCATACACTAGTTATCACAGAACCTGTCTCTGCATTTCGATATTTTGTGATTTTTGAGAAACTCACTTGATAAACTTTTGTGATTTTTTTCAGGTGCATGGTCGCTGGTGACATTCTTTATATTAGAATCATTGTGTGCGTTTGTGTGAGTATTTTAGTATTGTAATGTAAGTGGGTAGTTTTAAATCGAAAATATCGACCGTTCCGCATTGTAAAATAACCAATTTCAAGCCTGGCAGCTCCACTGGCTTAAGAAATTTTAATATTCTCTTTCAACTTTAATGACAAACATAATGCAGTGATATCCTATTGCAATAACTTATTGTAATCTTAAATCACTTTCAGGTATGTATGGCGACCAGATTGATTATAATTTTGTCAGTTAGAAGATTACATCCTGTCAAAACAAATTAATATTGTTCACTCCTAAGGACAGCGAGAGGACCTTAAAAGACCGGGCCAATGATTATCAATCATTATTAATTGATATGGCAGTTACTTAGTGGTGCGATAGGATTATTTTAATTTAAACTAAATTGAACTTTGTAATGCACACACGTTAAGTTAATTTAACTCGACTATAGTTTCGAGAGGAGCAGTCCCTGTCGTCATCAGGTGTTGGCTTGGCCAATGTTGCATGAGGGAATAATGGAGATGATGGTTGTGGCTGGACTAGACATCAACGAGATGAAAATCCACCAACACTTTACCTTTATTTTATCCTTTTTTTTCCGGTCCTTAAATTCCAATTCTGTCCACTTTATATGCCTATAACGACATCTATTGTCGTAGATCAACTCCTCGCCTGTGGAGCGGGTCTTTTTTTTTGGACCACCGCTCACGCATTGTATCCCGCACTGGCAATTTTGTAAAATATCTTACCGCAAACTTTGTTAATTGTATTTCGTTGCTGCATTCTTAATAATTGAGCGTCGAGTGTATTGTGTCATTATCATATGAGAAGAAAATTGGATATAGAAAAGGCAGTCTATATACCGGCATCCTGTCATATGAAGGTAGGGATCAGGGATGTTATGGAGCTCCGTAACCGTAACCGAAACTACCGGATATCCGAAATAAAAAAATATCCATAACCGTAACCGAAACCGATATAAAAGTTTCGGATAGTTTCGGATAAAGGCGGAGTCTAAGAGAGCGTTCAGTCGCGTTGCGGGCACCGCACGGTTCCATGTCAAAACAGGAGCACGCGTGGATTATATTCTCTTTTCTATGGTTATGGATCGCTTTGACACTGAACTTTTTATTGATGAAGTGGAGAAAAGACCTGTAATATGGGATCTTCAGTGTGAGGATTACTCAAATATGTCAAGAATTAAGCTTGGCAGGAGTTGGTGGAGATATTTGGAAATGGTGGAAAAAAAGAGTATTTTAGGGAAGTAGGTATTTATTCACCAAAAATGAACTGACAGAATGATATTTTTGTGTCTTGCCATGGAACACGGCCGTCGTTAACAAAGTAATGAGCGAATATCATCCGTATTCTGAAAACAGCAATGTCTGGATCTTTAAGATCTTTATCCCAACACTTAATAGACGATAATAAAAATTAAAAATAAACGAGACATAGCTTTATGTCGGTGTTTGTTTCTGTAAGTTTCTACGTGAGATAGATATAGAGGGAGGGAGAAATATGTAAATTGTTATGTGTCAAATGTCAAGATGGGAAGATTTGAATTGCCGGTAACGCCGAATATTTCATCAGGACGCTGTGGATGAAGAAATGAATACGTTTGTAAGAAACAATCTTTCTTATATCATCTTTTAATACAGTGTATTTGCGCCGTAGAATTCCAAAATCCGCTCTGGACATTTTTAATTTTTATTATCGTCTATTAAGTGTTGGGATAAAGATCTTAAAGATCCAGACATTGTTATTTTCAGAATCGGGCCGTATATCTCTGATAATCAAAGATGGAGAACGGCACCGGAGCTGTCAAACTGACGTTTATTTTCGCGCGCACAAATCGCTTATTAACCGCGGCTGTGTGAACAGATGACACAAATCGCGTGTTTTGAAACACGATTCTGAAACGGCAAGGTTCCCGCTGTGTCTGAACAAGCACTAAATCTAAATGACAGGTTACGACAGATTTTAGTTTGTTTTCCCGGCCGAGCCGTCACTTTCAGTTATCACACAAGCCGCGCGTGTCTCTTGCAATAATATAATAATTTAAAAAGTATCGTTAACCTTTCCTCAATTTTGATTATTAAAACTTCAATTAAGGATAAAGTTTATTAATAAACATTTTGTAATAGTTTCATTATTTACAAAATTCATTAAGAACTGTTTTTGTTATTATATAGGTACTTAGATTACAGTAAAAGTGTAGCAAGATTTTATTACAATTTTAGATTTTACTCTTTATCTTTAATATTCAAGCAATGCTTATGATGACTGATTTATTATAAATTACTGTATTTTTGCAATTTGTAATTATTCCTATAAAAATATTGAATAATGTTAATAGAAGTTACTAATATTATTTTTGTTTATTATAATTTTGTTTTTGTATTTTTAAGTACATACCTTCATAGGTACCTACATAGCTCTTAAAGTGACTGTAATAATAGTTATTTATTTGACTGATTGTAAAAACAAATGATAATGTAGACTAGAAATAAAAGTCAAATATCGCTATTTGTATTTTACTTTTATAATTTTAAAATTCTTATATCAGTAACAGAAATTATCCGAAACTAGCGAATAATCCGAAATAATTACATATCCGTAACCGTATCAGAAACCGGTATAATATTATTTCTATATCCGTATCCGTATCCAGATCCGAAATTTCATATCCATAACATCCCTGGTAGGAATTTTATTCTTATTTGAGGTCTGGTTTATGTCCGGATTCTTTGTTTTCTGTCTTCTTCTCGCATTGCTAACACGCATCTCGCCCTGACTAGTAATCCCCGCAAAGAGCTACTGATGGTCAAACCGTTATTTTAACCGGTTATTTACGGAACAGATATTTGGGATTTGTATCTGATTGTACTGACGATTGGTAAATAAGATAAACTGTTGTCTAGTGCCGATGATTGCCCATCGAATTGCAATAAAATTGTTGCCAATCATCGTTACAATAAGATGCAAACCTTAAAAAACGGTTAGTGTGTCACCGGTTGAAATACCATCACTACAAAGAACACTTCTAACGCGAACACAGAACCAGCAGTCAACCAATTTAAAATGATGATTCCCGCATTTTTTGTAGCCGCATCAGCAGGTGTAATTTATAAATTATACCTGATGATGAGAGGGATACTCTTATCGAGACTATAGTCGTATTAAATTAACTCAACGTGTGTGCATTACAAAGATCCATTTAGTTTAAATTAAAAGATTATTAATTAGTTTGTTTAACAATTAGCCGCAGAAGGTTTTCTAGCACGACGGTTAAAAAATGTTAAAGAAATTAATTATGGATGTGTCAGTATTAATGGTTTAGTTTGTTTTATCAAAATTCTTTACTATTTCATTCCCAAAGTGTTTTCCATACACCCCTATTTACGTATCTATTTCTACTAGTATTAATTAGTTATGGTTGTATTAATGTCTTCAAACTATTGTAACAAGGTATTTTGATTTCCACCCTAACACCATATTAAAATAAAACATATTTTTGTATTTTTTTTTACACTGTACCTGACGAGGAGCGCTTATTTAAATATACATGGTTATTTGTAAAACATTAATAGCCTCGCAGGACTATATTTCTACCTTGATTATGAGTCGAAAATTTTCAAGCTATTAATGACCTAATATCAATTGTTAAGGAGATATGCGACATCAAAGTTTGCATTTTTTCCAATATTTCTGACTTATTTTTTGTACAACGTTGGACTATCATTACAGTAACTTATATCGAATATGAAAAATTCATTCTCTTTGATACAAGTCAAATAAAATAATAAAAACCGTAGAATTCCAATTGGAAAACATTCCAATTGGAATTTTTTCAGGGTTTTTATCATTTTATTTAACTTGTATTGGAACGAATGAATTTCTCGTAATCGATATGAGTTTCTGTAATGATAGTCCAACGTTTTACAAAAAATAAGTCAGAAACATTGGGAAAAAAATGCAAACTTTGATGTCGCGTATCTCCTTAACTATTGATATTAGGTCATAATAGCTTGAACATTTTCGACTCATAATCAAGGTAGGAATATAGTCCTGCGAGGCTATTAATGTTTTACAAACAACCCTGTATATTGACTTTACCAGCTAGGCACATTTTATTGGTGAGCTTCTCGTTCTCCGAGCTTTAAATCTCTTGACTTATATAGTCTTTAAAATCAGTCCGAGATATGGGGTCTATATTCAAATCAGACCGTTACGAAAATAGCTTGGACTTTAAACGAATAGACGACGCGGATGGAAGTTAATGGTGTCAAAGGATAAGTAGTTGTTGTAAAAATCTTTAGGTTGCCTCACCTGTGTCCGCCCCTCCCGAGAGGGTACAAACTTCACGAGTTGGCTCCCTCTGTCAACCCTCTGGACAAAAAATGCTTCCCACCTTGCATCGTATTTAATCCACTGTATTTCGCCTGAGAATCGGTGGACCGAAATATTTTATTTAGACATCAATTCCATCAATGCTTTAATACATCAAATATTTTACAACATATTTTAATGTAAGTAATTAAAACAAACATATATGTTTAAACCCTTTATTTTAACTTCTTTAAAAAGAGCAAAATGATTTTTTAGTGACATTAAAAATGAACTTCGTTTTCACCACTTATATGTTATAAATTTCGGTGAAAACGAAATTTATAATATTTAAGTGACTTGGTTTCAATGACAATGCATTCTTACATACATTTGGGGTCACACATACAAGCACAGAGAAAAATGGTAATTTATCTTAGATATTCAGGCAAGTACCTACTTTCTGGTACTATCCTAAAATTATTTAAGTCATGGGAACTTTAAAATTTATCTTTTTATTTAACAAAACAAAAGCTGGTTATTATTCTGTAAAAACTTTCATCGTATCCACATGCCATTGATAATTATTAATACAATGATACAAATACTGAAGAAATAATTTTCCTGGTTGACTTAATTTTAATTAAGTTCCAATGTTATACAAATGTATCTTAACAGAAAATTATCAGAAAACAAAAGTACAATAAAATGGAAACCGAAACCTCACATATAAAGGATTTATAATAAAAACTATATTTTTAAGGGTTATTTTTTTATTACATTACTTTAAAAATAAATACAATTGATCAATTAGCAAGATGTATAGAGATTCTATCGAAAAAGAATTGTAAAAATTTATCATAATACAAACACCATATATCTGTATGTATGTTTAAGTTTATGTTAATTTATATACCGCCGTTTTTGCGTAAGAAACGCTTCAAGGGCGCTTCACAGGTGTGACATCCCGAAAAAATTAGTATTTAGGCTCTTCTTCAAGAGTTCCTGGTTCTCCAGAGATCGCAAAACTGGAGGCAGCTGATTCCACATAGCTGGGCCCGCAACGCTGAAAGCACGTTCCGCAAACTTGGTGGCTCCAGGTCTCCTTGGTACTACCAGCCTGCAGAGTGCCTCCGATTTAGCTGACCGCAGTGTGAGCCGTCTTCCAGTGATATTGTCTCGGATACGGAGGTCGTACAAATATTGTGGTGCTTTTCTTTGAAGACTTTTGTACACCATCAGAGAGAGTTTGAAATTTATCCGCTCCGGCAGGCGAAGCCAATGTAGCTGCTTCAGCATTGAGGATATCTGCGAGTACTTTGATGCCTTAAAAATAAGCCTTGCCGCAGCATTCATCACTGACTGAAGTCTGTCGAGCAGAGTCCTAGGCTGTCCTACATATATTGAGTTATGTCTAAAATTATTCGTAGAAAATGTCCAAGATCGTATCCTAATGGTAACTTAATACTTTTTTGAAAGATTTTTTTTTTATAAATATATTTCTAATTGATTAATTAGATCTATACGAAATATAATAGAACAATATTTATTGCAACTTTACAAAAAATGTGTTTTATTTTAAAAATATAATATTTTTACTGTACATACCTATATAAAATAATTAAAAATGTACAACTGTATAATGTTTTACAAGGTATATCACGTAGAATAAAATAATACTTATGATATAATTTATATCTACATGAGAACATTTAAAATTAATTGACTTTTACCACCCTATTAGGCAGTGCGCCCCTCAGTTCGTCTTTTAAGGGTTATCTCTTTAAGGGCTGTCGTTAATGCCTATCGATTAATTTAAATTTAAGTGGTCCATCTGGCATGTACATCGGTTTCATGTGATAACTCATTTTATCGTAATGATATTCGATTTTGTAGTTCTGTATCATCTGAAAATGAAAAGTAAATCATTTTAGAAATTTTCTATTCATGAGAGGACGTATTCACCTAAAAAAAATAAAAGAAATTTCTTGGTATTTTTCACAATCATAAATGTTTCTGTGTCCACGCCCATGAGTTGGTACTAATACAAATACGTCAGACACCAGTTAAAAAGTGAAGTTAAAAAGTGTGCCTGTTATGCAATGCAAAGTTTGGTATTTTTTAAGTCCAAATACACATGGTTATTTCGAAAATATTAATAACTTCCTATTATATTCCTGCCTTAAATATGATTCGAAATGTTCAACAACCATGACCTAATATCAATAGTTATGGAGATATGTGACATCAAATCTTGCATCTTTTTAAAAATATTTCTGACATATTTTTTGTAAAACTTTGGACTATCATTACAGTAACTTATATTAAATATGAAAAATTTATTCCTTGTAATACTAGTCGAATAAAATAACAAAATCCTTCGAATTCCAATTGAAAAACATTCCAATTGAAATTTCTGGAGAGTTTTTATAATTTTATTTAACTTTTATTGAAACGAATGAATTTTTCGTAATCGATATAAGTTACTGCAATGATAGTTTGACGTTTGTAAAAAATAAATCATAAATATTGTAAAAAAATGCAAACTTTAATATTGCATAACTCCATAATTATTGATATTAGATCATGGCTGCTTGAACATTTTGGACTCATAATCAAATCAGTGTAATACAATCCTGCGAGGTTATTAATGTTTTCCAAATAACCCTGTATAGTCGTAAGTATATATTTTAAGGTACATTAGCGTTTTCACAATCTTTGAGGTACGAAAAACATTTATTATATGAGATATTTAGAAACAAAAAACAATGGCGAAATAAAAAATTATTAAAACATTTTAATTTAAACACCAAGTTTTAATCCACATTAGAACTTTAATGTTTTCCCCGAGGGTGGTGGATGTATCCATTATAAGTGCTTAGACTAATATATTATTACTCATACATTGGATTAAAACTTAGTGTTTAAATCAAATTATTTTTATAATTAACTTCCACTCTGTAAATGAAACAATGCTAAATTTAATTACGGAAAATATTGATTTTGTCACAGTTTATTTCTAAAATCATAAACATACTGAAATGAAAAAGTCTTATTTATATTATAAACATTATCATAAACACTATTTAAAAAATCATAAGACATATGATTCAATATACCCTTGATAATCGGGGTAGGCATTCTCATCACACTTTTACTAGATATAGTCAAATCTTCATACCTTGCAGATGACTGTCTGCATCTCTAGATCTGCAAAACGTTTTCCTAAACACATCCTCTTTCCGTAGCCAAAAGGCAAGGAAGCGAATGCGTGGTGATGCGGACAGCCAGTCTTGGTCTTCTCTTCGGATCCCTCAGCAGCGGAAGATGCGCTGGACGTTGACTTCAGCCAACGCTCCGGAGAAAACTTGGAACTGTTCGCAAAATTCTTTTCCAGATTGGACGCTACGTAATTTTGGAATATGATCATAGTCTGTAATAATAATTAAAAAAAGATGTCTTAAAAAAGACTTTATTTTAAAGAAGAATGACAAGTTTATAACAGAATGCTTAGCAACTAACCCCTTTAGGTATTTGATAACCTTTTATAACTGTATCTCGGGAGAGATTCCTTCCATTAATTAATACTGTCGGGAATAATCTGGAAGCAAAAGAATTTATATTAAACCAAATATTAATCCAAAAAAGTTCTTAAATATACATAAACATTAATATATAGTCGGCCAATGGACTGAAGGCGAGCGTAAGGAATGTGCGTGGCGAGTGACTTATAGATAGTGGTATGAATCACTATGCCCGCTAGAATTCATGGAATCGATGTAGGCATGTACAGCACTAAATAGGGGTGGCTAGCAGGTAGAGAGACACTTCAGTCCCCGATCGCCTTTAGCTCGTTAGCCTACATAGGAATATAGAAATATTCATTTTCAGATATAAATATCATTGTTTCAATAATATGTACTATACTTTATGTTTAGTTTATATATCAAAATTAGTGATGCAACGAATACGAATACGAATATTCGTATTCGCCGAATAGTACATATTTACCGAATATTCTTATTCGCCGAATATCATCACGAATATTAAAAACAAAACTATTTATAACTGAACGCAACGCAAATTACTATTTGGCTGTACACAATGTATCCGAACACACCTACGCACTCTATTATGGGGGCTTCCCCTAACATTGAATGAATGGATTTATTGAGTTCTCAAGTTGTCAATTGTTACTTGTCTAGTTTCGTTGGATTGTTAATAAGTTTAGGTGTATGTAGTTTTGTTGTTTTCATGTAGTTTTTGTTAAGTAATAAGTATTGTTCGTTCCATTTTAAAAGTGTTAACTCTTATAAAATAATTTCAAATTAAATCTAATAACACGGCAAAAAACTGGCCCAGAAGTATTTTTCATTAAAGCCGTCTACTTTCGCCTCAGAAAGATTATTTTCGACCGCTGGGAATGTATAAACGGACAAAAGAAATCGCCAAACGCCTGAGAAGTTAAGTTATGCTTTTTGAACAAAAAATTGCCGGTGGTAAATTTTAATTATTAAACCTCTTAGTATAAAAAAAACAGTAGTATATTATTTATTATCTCATTGAATTATTCGTATTCGCCGAATAGTAGGTTTGATATTCGTATTCGTATTCGTGAAAGTAGTATTCGTTGCATCGCTAATCAAAATGGTAAAAAAATTCACATTTTACCTGAAATTTTCCTTGATACAAGCTTTTAGGTAGTGCATACTCTCCAACCTAGCTGCGGTGAGGGGCGTGTCATCTGTCGGCAGTATCGATGAAATTTCTTGATAAAGTTTTTCTTGTACGTCCTGGTGTATTGACAGTTGGTACAAGGTAGAAGCTACGGCCGTGGAAACCTTAAATAATAATTGCAATACAATGTCACGGCGGTTATTTGGAGTTAGGTCCATTAGGAAAAAAATTACCAGGAGGCCATGTTTAATATGGGAGTAGCATTTTCGATGATGAAGATTATTACAACACTAGATGAAAACCCCATCCAAGGTGTACGGAAAACTTTACTATACAGAAGGTAATGGCTAGTCTTCAACACTTCAATTATGATTCGAAAATATTGAAGCAACAATGTCCTAATATCAGTAGTTATGGAGCTTAGTCACTTCAAGGTTTTCTTTTATAATATTTATGACTAATCTTCAGTAAAATATTTAAATATCATAAAAATAACTTATATCGAATAATACAAATTAATCTGCTTTGATACAAGTCAAATAAAGTGATAAAACCTTACAAAAAATTTCTGCAAGGCTTTAGTCACTTTATTTTAATTGTATTGAGCGAATCAATTTTTAATATTTGATATAAGTTACTGTTGTGATAGTTCAATGGTTTAGAGAAAAAAAGCAGAAATATTGAAAAAAAAACCTTTAAAGTTGCTTATATCCATAACTATTAACGTTAGGACATAGTTACTTGAAAATTTTTGACTCGTAATTTATATTTTAAAATCTTCCAGTAAAGTATTATGGACTAGCTCTGTTACACCCTGTATACTTATTAATTATTACATCTACTCATGTTCCTTACGGAGTAGGTGAGGGTTAATGTGTGGCATTCCCAGAAGAGAATACCTACCTTCCACACATCCAACGCTTCAACCACGTCCTTGGTTCTTCTCACACAATGCTTCATCCACACAACTCTCAGACATTCTCTTTTTTTGCTCTTTTTCGTTCAGCAGTACATATTTTCTTGATCATCCTATCCTCACTCCCCATTCTCATGTCCGCAATCTTTCACTATTTCAACATTTTAAATGTAATTAACCTAACATTTCAACCACTGAGAGGAGCTGCATCCTGGAACCAGAGGGACCTACAGGCTATCAAGACCAATGACTGGCAAAACAAGGCGCAGAAAATAAAGAAAGAAAGGAATATATTTGTGGCCGCAAAGACTCACCCTTAATGCACCACTATGATTGTTAACTTAAAGGGGGTAAGGTTTTTAACTTTTTTTTGACATTTATTTTTAATTTTTTAAATGAATGTATAACATCGCAAGAATATTGTGTCAAAATTTCAAGTCAATCGGAGCAAAATTGAATTATGAACATGTGAGCGATGCTCAGACTGATTTTCTATACCTGCTCGGGCAGCTCAGCTGAGAGACGCGCTCACCTGAGGACTACCGGACGTGCTATTGTATTGGAAGAGTTTTTCGTAGACAAGGACAAAAAGATGCTGACGATGAAAGCTCTTTGCTGTATGAAAATGGTATCGACGATTATGTGTTAGTATAAAATAGGTGTCGAGTTTTATTTTGAATTTTACAGTGTGCAAAACTTTAAAGCGTTTTCCCCACATCTCACGTTTTCAAAGTCGGTGTCCATCATAACTTCAAAACTACTGCACCGATCCTTTTGAAATTTTGAAAACTATTTCTGTACATAATTTACGAGGTAACGCTGGAGACTTTTTTTCAATTTTTTTTAATAATTTTAATTTTTTATAACAAATTAGCAGATTTTTTTTGCAAAAAATCGCGTTTTCCCCTTCAAAGTGTTCCAAGAAAATGAAAAATTGAAATTTCAAAAAACCCTCCCAGCGTTACCTGGGAAAACCTATTATCTAACGAATGAACTTTGATTTTTTGATTTCAGATAATCCAACACCGAATTATGAGGGACACCGCAATTCTACTTTTTTCCGAGACACGTCCGAATAATTGCTGCCATTGCCGTATTTTTTTATATTTCTTCTTGAAAATTTTACACAATATTCTTCAAATATCATACTTTAATGTACTATTGGTTTTAATAAAGAGATTTCAACTGTGTCGTCACAAAAAATTCACAAAAACATGCCTTTTTTTGTACGAATTAACCTTACCCCCCCCCCCTTAAGGGATCGGATACTCCCATTATTAACCATAGCTAACTGGACATAATAAATTATTATCATAAAAAAATTGTATGCTCACCGTGTCAATTCCTACAATAAACATTTCTAGGGCCATCACCACAGCTACGTGGGGATCATTTGTATTGGAAGCCAGGATTCTCTGCAGCAAGGACAACTCCCGCTTAGCACCGGTATCTTCCTTGTTCCTCTGCATGGCTGCTTCAATATGATGAAGAGATATGCTGTAAAATATATATTTTTTATTCCGACAATATTGACATCTACCGTATGAATTAGTAACAATTTTATTAATACTGACTCATACGGAATTATTATTTTGGAACAGTTTCAAAGATTCACTCTTGACTCACTCGACAGATGTCACCTGTAGAAAATAAATAAAATAATACGATGACAATTTTGCGCATGTTAAAAAACGGTATTCGAATAATTTCATTTAGACATCCTTAGAGTGCGTGTACACAAGTGAGACTTGTCTTAGGGAGCTACACCACCCTGTGAAGTCAACAAGTCTGAACTAAAATTAATCACAGTGGCGTAACCACGCATCGTGACCTACGCGACGTGAGATATGGGCCCGAAAGGTTCGCGCCCCACAATACAGATAATTTTGATACATTTCCCAGCGCTAATTAATACTTACCGCAGCGAATAATTGAATTATATATTTCAAAAAAATATTTAACACGTGAATTTTTAAACATTTTACACGCAATATGAATACGTTTATTTACGATGACATTTCCATCGATGATATCATCACGAGATGGTAGATGCAGAAGTAATGGCATATAATCGAAGGTTTTTCAGCACTCTACACCATTTGCAGCGAATCGGAAGTTGCTGGAAGAGTCTAGGATAATCCAGTTGATTCTGGAAGCATCGCGAACCACATTGACCATAAAAAAAGATTGACTGGGCCACTACGCACTGATTATTTGCATTATAGTGATAGAATGCGAATCGAAGAAGCCAGTGCAAACGCGGATACACAAATTAAACGTTGATTCAGTGTGACCAAGCGAGAATAAATTTAATGGGCGATTTTTATTTTAAAATTTATTTCTTTATTCATTTTTATCTTGTAAGTTAATCGAATCCCGTCACTACAAAATAAATACATTAGTGAGAGTATGAAAATTATAGAAGACGTGAGACCAATTATTTTTACTATTGAATTGATTAAATCGAATACCTTTTACTTATTATTTTTTCAGCACAAAAATGAATTTTATTGTAGGTCAGTGAGAAAACGCAACAATTAAAATTGCTAAAAAATAAACCTTTGAGTCCAATATTAAAAACAAAACATACACTCGGATTATACAATATTGAATGAACAAAATATGAAAATGTTTTTTTCAATGTTATTATAATTTTTTTCAAAATCAAAATATAGCAAAATTATTAAATTAGTTACGCCACTGGTTAAACATATGTGAGGAATATGTGAATCACACAGAGACATAGAAGTAGTAACATGATCGCAACACTTTCCAAACAGATAAAAACGCAATTTTGAAAAGTTATCCACAGTACCTAAATATATTTATATATATGTAAGTCGAGCTTGATATAAAAGGCATTTTGTCATCTTCACTTTCTACTCGTTGACTTATTTGGCGGTGTTGTAATGGCTCGTGAAATTTACAACAATTTGGCCACATTTCTTGTTTTGTAATGCTTCTGGCCACCGGCCTTTTATAGAAAATCTTTTGTGTTTGGGGTTACGCATCTTAACTTGTCATCATAAATATCACGAATACAAATTTAGAAACCTGTCATAAATCCAAAGATATTTAAAAAAAACTAATGATCTCGAGATGGTTATGTTTACAACGCTTTTAAAGACAGGTGCACAATTAGCACACATGTGAGTGTAATAATCATTGTATTAGAGTAGTTTACCTTATTTTAACGACGAACAAAAATAAAAATACTATACACATTGACGTATTATAATATAGACACGTTACTCCCATACTAGCCGACTTTCATATGTAGCAAATATTGCATTGAAAGAGACAAAAAATCGATGCACATTTATTTCACAAACGCTCTGCGTGTAGACAGGTAATTTGAAGTCACGGTGACTAAAATAACATACTTCATTCTTACAATAGTGTACGATGCTCTGTTCCTTTTTCCCGGGATATTTTTTCGGCGTAGCATCGCGCCCGATCACAAAGAAGGTCCATTCGATAACGAATGCAAGTAAGGCTATTAATTACCTTAGTTTTGAGTTGCCAAAATTTCACGTTTGTAACGTATCTACAGTTTTTTATTAAGATTAATTTGAATTAAGTTGTGTTAGGTCATTGCGCGTTACAGCGCTAGATTGGGTCAACAAACCTCCATATTGTGTCCAGTGCCTCGATATAACTCCTCCAAGTGGGCGTGCTGAAGAGTTTCCAGAACGGAATCTTCACTTCCAAGATCCTGACGTTGATGAAGAAACGCGTCACGGCGTCAATCAATTGCTGCGTGTCTTTAGGAGGGTTGCTGTCCAAGCACCCGAGTCTCGTGTCCAAGGCTATACTCGCTATCGCTGTAAACAAATCCTGGTAAGCTACGTCATGGCACAAGCATCAACATAAATTTTGCATGAAACAGGTGTTTTGTGACAAAACTGGCCGCTGCGCTGCCATTAGTGATGCCACTGCACGGTTATTAAGCCATGTATTCACTAGGGGACAAATTATCCCTTAACATCACGCGCGGCATAGAGTCTACGTAACGCTGCAACGTTGCCACACACACGATACCCGAGCGAGCACACGGGGATATCGTACCGCGCGTCAGTACCACGTGGTATGTTGACAAGCTGAGATGCATGCTCTACGGTTACATATGCTATGTGATGTGATTATAAAACAGCGTTTCGTAATATTGTGTCTTGCTTGGCTACGGAAGACCCGATCATTTGTAATAAATTTTCAAAATCAGTTGTTATCATTCGAATGAAATTGACAAATGATCTGTCAAACAAACGAACAGATCGCATTGAATATCCATTCTTCTTTTCCTTTGCAGCAAATACTTTCGCACCCACCACTTTTTTCTGCTCTTACGTTTCGATAAACTCGTTAGAATAAATAGATACGCAGCACTAATCATCATAACCCTTTTGGGCGACATTTCCGCGACAAGTGATATGAGAGTCCCGGTGTGTACACGTCAAATGACCGCGTCATTGTCCCCGAAACATGAGCGTAGATGTTGATGCGGCATGCCGCGCGGTATTTTGCGTGATTTATCTCCTATTGGCCGAATTCTGAACTAAGCAATATTGCTATTTCTGTTTTTGACAGTTATTATATACCACAGTAGCGCCGCCAATGTTGACGTTTTAAGTTTGACAGGTTTGAAATTAATGAATTCAATCAATCACTCTCGAAGGACACTTGAACTTAAATGGCCATCACTTTTTACGAAACGTAATTGACTGTTTTTACTTCACACTTCAATAAAGCCAGGAATTTATTAGCAATTCTAATTTACAAGTTTCACTGATAATAAGTATACGTATGTTTGTATTGGAAATTGAGTTCGATTAATTAGCGGTATTCACTCACATATACACTGTTACTGATAAATTACAATGTTGATTTTTCAACATGTATTTTAATAATTCCGCACCTGACGCTGCCAGTTCTTACATTAACACGTAAATACACTTGAATATCAAATATCTAATTTCTTCATTAACGTTCCCTCAGAGTGCTTTAGCTTATAAATCGTTATTCTTACTAAAATTTTGAAAAATCTGGCCAACACTATACTGATTTTATGATTTCTCTAAAGCTTCACGCAACTTTATATCAGAATAATCAAGTGACGTAAGATAGTTTTTGACGTTCCAAAGCATGAACTATCACACGTTCCAACGATTATCATTGGTATTTTTTTTACTTTTTACACTATATATAAAGTAAATGCTAGTAAAACATTTATCATTTCAAATAGAATTAAAAATGCACACATTTAACAAACTAAATTAAAAAAATTATGTACAGAAGTAAACATATACAGGGTTATTTTTAAAACATTTTAAAACACACACCTCGCAGGACTATATTCCTGCCTTGACCTAAGTTTGCATTTTTTTTTCAATATTTCTGACTTATTTTTTGTAAGACGTTGGACTATCATTACAGTAACTTATATCGATTACGAAAAATTCATTCGTTTCAATACAAGTTAAATAAAATGATAAAAACCCTGCAGAAATTGCAATTGTAATGTTTTCCAATTAGAATTTCAAGGTTTATATTATTTTATTTGACTTGTATTAAAGGCAATAAATTTTTCGTATTCGCTATAAGTTATTGTAATGATAGTCCAACGTTTTACAAAAAATAAGTCAGAAATACCTATTGAAAAAAAATGCAAACTTTGATTTGCATATTTAAATTTATAATGCATATTTCCATAACTCATTATTAGGTCATGGTTGCTTGAACATAATCAAGGCAGGAATATAGTCTTGCGAGGTTATTAATGTTTTACAAATAACCCTGTATATAATTATTATAATGTAAGTTGGCGATAATGCATGAGATATTATACAATTCGGTCATTCTATGCAGATGAGGTATACAGCCTATACCGGTATTGTGTAACTTTGTGTAAAATAGGTATGTAGATCTCATCGATTGGACAGTCATATTCCTCCATATATTTATACGAAGCAAAAAAAAAGCAGTTAAATACGCGCAATACTCTTTGTTATATGTAGATACTAACACTCTAGTGACCACTTGTTTAGCTCGTTCATGAAATCTGCCGGCATCTCCTGCTTCTCGTCTCTTATGCTCCGCGCCCTGAAATAAAATAAAGGAATTTAACTCAACATAGCACAGTACGGCGTAGAGAAGTGGACACTTGCCCAGGACCGTTTTATGGGCGAAAGCTCCCATTTCCACCCTACTCATTCGTTGCCGGGTTGACAGATTTTACTCTAAAGTCCAAAACTGTCTCACTATTAATGTCACTATCTCGATTATTAAACAATTAAAGATTTAATAAGGAACCGGGAAAAATGAACAATGTCAGTATAAAAGCTTATCACCACCAAAAACTACGAAGTTTAAAGCGGAGTGGGGAAAAGACGACAATGAGGAGGAGAGAGAATGACACTACCTTTAAAGGAAGGATAGTACAAGAGGATGGAAAAGACTGAGATACTGATTGAGACTGAAAAAAACCGACAGATATATATATTTTTTTTTTAATAGAGATGTGACACGGAATTCGTGTCACATCAATATTCTTTCTTTTTTCAAATTAGGCTAAACACTTGTGCTATGAAAATAGGACTAACATGCTTGTCTGGAGTGAGATCGAACCTGCGACCTTTGGATCACGAGGCGAGAGTCCTAACTGCAAGACCAACAAGCTAGTCGTAGACCATAATCATCCACAAACAGCTCCCAACTCGACATCCACACCGGTATGAACTTCCGGAAGAGGCCGAGGTTTCTTCCTCAACATATCGATGAGTTAAACCTAAAATAATGTATCTGCATAAATCATAATACTGAAAAAACTGAAATCGAAACTTTTTTGTGAAAGAGTAGCTTGTTGGTCTTGTGGTTAGGACTCTCGTTTCGTGATCCAAAGGTCGCGGGTTCGAACCTCACTCCATAGCAGCAAGTTAGTCCTTTTTTCATTGCACAGGCGTTTAGCTTACTTTGAAAATAGTAAGATATTGATGTGACACGTATTCCTTGTTCGCATCTCTATTTAAAAAAAGAGTTTGTGAACCTTGGAAAATTATATTTTGTGAAGCATCCGAACGGTGTTGTTTTTGACCAGAAATTTGGAAATCATTGGTTTTTTTGCCGTAAATAAAAAATCACCGGGCACACCAAAACAGCTTTTCGAGAGCCAACAAGAAAGTGAGCATCTAATTTGGCTACACGTTTTAGGGCAAAGTTTATCAACACAAGAAAAAAAAATGCGACAGCTGGACTAAAAAAATAGAGTTCGAGAACTTCGCGTCCTTTTTTTATCAAATCTCGTATGTCCACAAAAGTCTTTAATATCTCTTCTCAGAGATTTTGTCGGTAAAAGTCTGCACCTACTGCACTGCACTGCACACATAAAATACATGAGACAATGATTCTTAGACTCCTTCGCACTCAAATCTGCAATGTCCTTTACACGCATTCGAGGCGAATCTCATCCGTACACATGCGTCATTTAAACAAAATTCAAATAAAGATTAAAACTAAAATATTAAATGAGAAAACATTTTTATTTTGTGCCAATTAATAATAGGTGCACCCATTAGTAATCAATTATTTTTGGTGTGGAATGTTTGCTTCAGTCAAGCTCAGTAAAGTGAACGTGTAAAGAAATGTTTTATACATAATATTATAATCCGTGGTCTTGTGACTTGTGACAATTAAATTTATTTTTTTTATTACCTACTCTGTTGTAAAATGGCGGACAATCAACTAACTGAAGAACATTTGCGTCATTGCATGCTGTTTCATTTTCGATCGGGTGTTAATGCAACGGTTGCAACAAAGAAAATTTGTGATGTGTATGGAGAAGTATTGAAAGTAAATAAGTGCCAACGTTGGTTTAGAAAATTTTCCGATGGTGATTTTGACTTGTCTGATAGCGATCGAAGTGGGCGCCCGGTAGGGTTTGATAATGACGCTTTAAAAACACCTAGAAGCACATTATTCTTAAAAGTCTACCATTAAGATGGCAAAAGGTTCTAGATAACGATAGATATTAAATAGATTAAAAATAAAATTAATAATAATAATTATGTTTATTCCAGCGTAACCAGGTTTTTAGCGCAAGAGCTGGTCCGCCATATAGTTTGAAAATTACATACATGTTGTATTGTACATGGAGAGAAAATATAAAAAAGGAAAAGAAAAAGAGAAATAATTAAAGTAATAAAGAAAAAATGAGAAAAGAACAGTTATTAAATAGTTAAAATAAAATATACCATAAAAAATCGACAATAAATACACATACATATATATACCAATTTCAAAGTTCTTAAATCAATAATCGATATCAATAAAATTCTAATAATATGGAGTGCTTCATTTCTTGCTACACTACCGCTCTACACTATATTAAATGTAGTTAAATTCTTTTTTGTTGCCACTTAAATAATTGATTACTTATGGGTGCACCTATTAAGATCTCGTAGGTTCAGTATTTTCACTTCGTTTTTTTCCATTCGTAAATTAAATATTCATCTGAAGTTACAATTGTCTCCGCTATAGTCTTACCTTTCAACCAAGGCCATGGCGGCTTCTTCTATAGCACCCACGTAGAGTTTGGCGGTCCGCGGCTGCAGCATGGGTTGCTGGACCTTGGTGCGGAAGGAGCTCCAAACTTCTCCTTGACTTTAACACAAACAAGAATACTCAGCATACAGCCTTTGTCAATGGAAGTTTTGACAGTTTCTGTCCATGCATTCAAATATTTTGATATAACATACCTCCCTAACTCCTTAACAAGGGTAACCTAACCAAGAAGACCGTATACGTGACAAAAAAAATCTTTTTTCTTTTTCTCTCTCTTTTCTTTTTTTTTTCTTTTCTTCTCTTTTGTCTTCTTTCTTTTATATATTTTTTTTGGTTTATTTATCTGCTTATCTTATTTATCTAGTATAGGTTTGATTATCTTTATTTTAAAGGGCTCTAATTATAATTATTACTGTTTGCTTGTGGACCTACTTATCATCGTTTATATGTATATTGTTCATTTATCTTAAATATGTTCTTTTTATATTATTATTTTTAATTATTTACGGTAAAACGTGTTTTGTGTTAGATATACAAAAATCCTTTTAATTTTCTCGTACTGTAAAAGCCCACTAGGGCTTTTATAGTTAATAAATAAATAAAAATATTGCAGTCACTGTCTTTATACCTTGATCGAGATAAGGGTCTTAAAGTTGCTATCATTTTTATTCATTATAACTGTATAGAATCGCTAATATTAAGAAACCATATACTGATTTTAAGTAAGGTTGAATGTGGGAGTGGTATTTTTGTGTATTTTTACATATTGAGCTTTTTTAATTGCACGTTAAATTGCCTGCTATTCCAAGTTACATATCTCTTAATCAAATATTTATTTATAAAAAAAAATACTTCTGTAGCATGATGCGTAAATGCAACATTCTCATTATTCTTTCTTCTCCGCGCGTTGATGTCTTTTTACGAGTAAATAACTGCGTATCTAGAGTCGATCTACTCGCTCTAGGAAACATTTCAAATTGAATAATCTAGTCCGACAACCTAACTCAGCAGATATTTATTTATTTATTTATGGTAAAAAGTGTCATTACAAAAACGGGAAATAAATGGTAATATCTTTACAGAGAAATATTAAAAATAACATGCATTATAATAAATATATTAAGTAACAAATATTAAAACATTAAAATATATCTCAATTTAACATATCTAATGTATCTAAATCTTCTGTATGTAAAAAATATTTTCTTAACTAAAAATTGTAAGATAAATAATAATAAAAACCAATATCCAATATAATATGTAACCCATAAAAACCAAGTTTTTATTATACTCCCTTTCTCATTTACTAGTTGAAACATTTTTTTTTCGCTTAACCTACGCGTTGGGCCTCGGTCGGGCGACGCTACGAAAGGGAGTAATAAAAAATTACCAAAAATCCAAAATTACACTATAATCAGGTTTCGCGTCTACCAGACGCGTTGAAATATTTTCATACAACTTAATAAGTTGTACGAAAAAAGCAATCAAAATTTGAAAAATCCAAAAAATTATTAATTTTTTTTTTAAGAAAATTTGATTGATCTTCTTGATCGTCGCCACGAGTCTGCTTGCAAAGTTTCAGCTCGATTGGATCACGGGAAAGAGGTTTAAAATGGATCCAAAGTTTTTTCGTCAGACAAGATGACAAGAAGCAAGCAGACGCCACGAGTTAATACAAAGGGAGTAAAAAAAGAGATAGTATTACCTACATATGCGTATGCATACTTGAGAGTACTGGTCGGAATACAAGCGATTAATTATTATAACATTTCATGCATGACACACTTGAGGAAGCCTCCATCCAGCAATGGACGGTAATAAACCTTCGGGTGAAAATTGTGTTACAGGGCACAATTTTTTTGATGACGTCATTCGCGGATACTCCCTCGAGACATGCAAGCTGCCTTTTCGTGGAGACGTAATTACATGTAATTTCTATTGTATGCAGATATAAATAATATTGTTTTCTAGCTCAAGTTAGGGTTACCCCAGAGAGCTGGTGCCATGTAGCAGTGTATCAATTCATGGATAAATAAATGAAGACCCCATGGCAAAAAGTTGTTAACTAACATTCAAGTCATTTTGAGATAATTAGACATTTGCATTTCGCCTTTGAAAAATATGTTTTATTGCTAATTCAAGATTAATTTATATTGCTTTATGTCACTAAAATATCAAAAAAGTATTTACAAAGTAAAAAAAACGCATTTATGCACAAAAAATATAAATATATTAATTTTCCCTAATAAAAATGTAGTTAGCCACCATTTTTTCGCCTCTGGAACTCATTTTTAATAGAATAACACCTTTTTAAAATTGGTAAAACACGAACATCAAACAACCCTTCAAATGCTTTTGCCATCCATTATCCAAAATTATAAAACACCTGGCATGTTAATTAATAATACAAAACAAGGGATGTACCATTTAAAATTATTGAAAAATAATATATAAGTACTTATTATAATAGTCTTCAAATAAAAACAAACATATGACAGTACTGCCAGAATAAAATTTATATTAACCATAAATATTTCAACCAAATTAAAAGGCATGTTAATTTCAAAATGATGGCATGAACATGTTATTTATTGAAGATAACATGTTCTTCCCATTAATAACGGATTTGATTTTTATGAAAAAGTGTTGTTAACATGTTCATCCGTATGATTTGAACATGTTCTAATTATTTTCAAGTTCTGAATTTATTTCCAAAGAGCGTACAATATTTAGTTTAGAGGACTTATTAACTCATTTTTGAAAAAAAATTTAGTTAACAACTTCTTGCCGTGTGGTCTTCAAATATGAAAGGTTTGAACTTACACACTGAGAACCCCGCCATACTTGCTGAAGAAGTCTTTTCTGAGCACATTCTTGTAATACATCAGAGAAGGCATGGATGGTCTGAAAGATGAAAAAACAACGTAAGATTCATTCATTGATCTCATCCCACTGTGGTGCAGCCACCGCTTCCGTTGTCTGGGCTCCTGATAGACTGTAATCACTATGTTAGTACAAAAATCTCATATATATGTATATATTTTAAAATCCCAGAGTTTGATTAATGAGTATATACAGGGTTATTTGGTAAACATTGATAACCTCGCAGAACTATATTTCTGCCTTGATTATGAGTCGAAAATGTTCAAGCTATTATGACCAATGAGTTATGGAGATATGCGACATCAAAGTTTACATTTTTTTTCAATATTTCTGACTTGTTTTTCGTAAAACGTTGGACTATCATTACAGTAACTTATATCTCATGTGAAAAATTCATTCCCTTTAATACAAATCAAATAAAATAATAAAAACCTTTCAATTCCAATTGGAAAACATTGAAATCATGAATTTTTCGTAATTTATATAGGTTACTGTAATTATAGTTTTACAAAAAACAAGTCAGACATATTGAAAAAAAAATGCAAATTTAGATGTCACATATCTCCATAACTATTGATATTAGGTCATGATAGCTTGAACATTTTCGACTCAAAATCAAGGCACGAATATAGTCCTGCGAGGTTATTAATATTTTCCATATAACCCTGTATATCTTAAATCTAAATAGTCAAAAAATTTAATTTTCAATTATCTTATTCTTGTAGTGCCATCTCGGGTTGAATGTCGACTAACATATTGATGATCATGATTCTATTCACAGCCGCATGAAACAACTCAGTCATGTCAAATGTCATTCTACAAAGTTAATGCCAAATCAATAAATAATATAATTGCGTTATGTATTGTGGATACTTTTTTTAAATTTAGACTGCAACTTACAATGTTTATTTTTATTATTAATTATTTAGGCAACACGCCACGAATAAAATATGCTTAGCTGAAAATAGCCTCCTTAATAATAGTGAAAGTCCTCATTCTAAAGAAGGAGCACGGATTGATCCACAAAGAGCTCAAAATTTCCCTATAACAACCCTGGAAGCAGTGACGACCATCTCACGGATACGGTGTTCTCGTAATAGGCCTATTATTATCACAACAGAATACAACACAGCAGAATAGAACACGTGTGAACTCCATGTAATACTCGAAACAATGATAATTTCCATGTACCGCCCATTCTTACTAATGACGAAGGCAAAATATACGAATGAGTCTAATGAGTTTCCGGTCAACGTGAGACGCCATAGTGACTTGTACTTTTATTTTAAGTGACTGGCACCTTAATAATACATAATAATTCCATAAAAATATTTCTGAATAAAGAAATGATACTTTGATTTCGAATGTTCTCGATATTATTTTAAGAAATCATCTTCTCTTCTTCTCCTAGGGTCGTTTCAGGTCCCCCCAACATTGACTATCACTTGAGAGTACATTTCTTTATTCTTATCTTATCTTATCTTCCGATTTTAAGAATTGGAAGGATGAATGCTTAGAAATGGAAGGATTATAATCAAGATGTGGATCTACAGAAGAATACTTAAAATAATATGTGTGAACAGAGTTACGAATGAAGATGTTATGGTTCGAATGAATAGAGAGAAAGAAGTAATTAAAATAACAAAATCCAAAAATTTCAATATTTAGTATGAGTGATGAGATATCCAGAGAAGAACGAAATCGATACGAAGTCAAAGCTCTGGAAGAAGGAGAATATCTTGGCTGTAAAACCTGAGACAGACAGAGGTTTGGCCCGTCTACTGTAGAGCTATTCCGCGCCGCCGTAAATAAGATGATGATAGTCAAGGACCGTTGAATCGATAGGGCACAAGAATAAATATAAATATATAAACCGCTGCTTTGTAAACAATAAGTTGAATCTCTCAATAAGATAATAGTGGAAGAGGGAAATGAGAACAAATGTAGTTATTTAGGACCAGGCACAATCGGTGTATTTCTAGATTCTTGCCAATTACACGCTGCCACGCTGACTCGAAGACTGCGGTCGGAGGAGTAGGACTGACCTGTGCGGATGCTGGTCCTCGGTTCTGAACACCATCTCGATGTCGTCAGGGTCCGCGACGAACAGCATGTCCGGTCTGCCGAACACCCCGGCCAGCTTCACGCACGGACCGTAGTTGTCGTACAGGCAGCGAGCCACCTGGTCGAGCTGCTCGACGTTGAAACCGCCTGCAAACCGACAAACACTAATTACCCACACATCAGGGGGTAGTTACAGGAACTTAATACGTACACAAGGGGTTAGTTACAAGAACTTAATACGTACACAAGGGGTTAGTTACAAGAACTTGATAAGTACACAATATTTTTTCTGATTTGGTAAAGCACGAGAAGAATAATAAGCAGCAGTATTTATTTTCTCTTGACAAGATATCGACTGAGCTGTGATTTTTTTAAGAATAGTAATTTTCAGACTTTTTCAAGAATAATAAAAATAGTAAATAAACCATCTACCAGATATCAAAATGATAATTTTTTAAATAAAATTTTAAGACTCCTGTTCATGACTACAAAAAGTGCATTAAAAGTTTTCCAAAGTTGCGCCAAGATACCTCCTTTAATTTATTTATTTATTTATTTAATAGGTAAATACTTTTTTTACAATAATGATAGTTTACAGTTTTCACGTGGTTTTTCAAGAGAAATTATTACTCATGTAGAAGATACATGAGTAATATTACTCGTGAGTAGGAGAGGAGTATCATTATATTTAAAATGTATTTAATAGTATGTTTTTATATAATAGTATCATGCATACTACGTACCTACATATAAAAAAAAACACTAATATGCAATAAACATAATGAAATAATGTGAGACAACACTAAAAATAAAGTTATAATAAGCATAAAACATATAACATTGCGCAATAATTATTTAAAAATAAATATAGTAAAAAGAAAATAAAGGAAAATTACATAAATTAAATTATGCAAAGTCATACAACAGTATGCAGTAAAAATAATATTAATATTAAAACTGTCTATAATTAAAGAAATATTCTACAGAATTATATAATAAAATATATACATAATTTAAAAATAAGTAAATAGATTACATTATATAAAATAAAAATTAATTTAATATAATTAATATTTAATAAAATAAACTTGGTTTTCACCACTTTTTATATTTAAAATATCAACATGTTTCAGGGCATATGGCCCCTTCGTCAGGATAAAATTATATACTAACAAAATTAAATTAAAAAATGGAAGTATAGACAGTCAAAATATTTAAAAAGTTATATATGGAAAATAAATAGTAATAAAGTACCTACTTAACATGAAAATAAATTTAAAAAATAGCTATTTGTAAAAAAGACCTGATAATTTATAATATTCAATTTACTATTATCTAACACTTTTTCTTATTTCCAAAATTTATAATTTATCAAACTGTGATTCTGTATAATTTGTAGGTAAAATTTGTAAACCCTTATTAATATCAAAAGAATGATCCATAGCCAAAAGATGAAAAATAAATTAACTGTGAGGGTATTTTTTAATATTTTTCTTAAATGCATCTTCTTAATAGATAGTATCTACACAAAAGATGTGCTTTGTGTTTCTAGACTTCTGTGTGGATTATTGTTATGAAATATCTTCTATTTTGATTTTCAACATGACATCGTTTCGGGGTACGTAAAAAGAATAGAATATCATACTCGTACATCCTGACTTACCACACTCTATTTAATTGTAGAAAGCTTACAAACTCTATTAAAAACAGCGTACATGATGATATACAAAGCGTGGGAACAGTTTCCCAAAATTCTTTTCTATCGGCGTTAGATGATGTATGAAACGATGAACTTGAATATATCCGTAAGCACTTAACATAAATACGCATTACCTGTTCAAAATGCGTGTCCGGTAAAGTAACAGAGTAAACAAAAAAAATTATGTATTTAAACGTATAAAGCTCCCAGTATTGTCGGTACCCGCCCACTACAGCAGAAGTGTTTACTTTTTACGGGGTCACTGGTATATTGCGCAAATAAATATTGCTCCTAGTGAAAAAATATAAACGAACTTAAATGATGTCTTTAAGTACTCTCAAAAATTAAACTGTGTATTAAGTAAATACTCAGCATCGGCACTAAACACATTTTTTGTACTCGATATTGCTACATTTGAAGAATTTTTGCCAGTCACGTTTATATCATTGCTTCATATTTTTTAATGGTACTACATATTTTTGAAAGAAAGGTGAATTTTTCAAATGCGAATTTTGAAAAATTCGAGTGAAAGACGGAGAGTCAGCATCGGAAAATGTGTAAAAGAGACGACATCGGATACGAGACGTCCCACATCTAGGCAAGGAGTATTGGCCTGTATACGTATACCTGAAAGAGAAGGCAATATCTCTGCAACAATTCCGTCAATTCTGTATGTAGTTTTCTGGGATATTTTGCCGTAATCGTTGAATAACGACGCATGTGATTTTTCTCAAGTTTGCAGGAGAGCAGTTTGAAGTTTTATTTACATAAAGACACTTTATGTCGCAGTTCGATAACTACAAAAGATTTTCCTTTGAAACTTGGGTTAGTTATTTAAAGTTGATACTTTTCAAACCTCAAATATAGCCAGCGCAGTACAACGACGTTTTTACACATGCTGTATTGTTCTACGATCGCAAATCAGAACCGTCGTTATACCGACTTCGTATAACGACGGTTAAATTAATGAGAAAAAATACACTTTTTATATACCATTAGATGGCTTCTTTTTTTCACTTTTTAACGATTCGAAAAAGTCAATATGGAATTTTTAGCACATCTCTCATTGTTCTACGATCGTGACGGTATACCTGACCTCACTGACCGACGTTTCGGATCTGTTGCAGGATCCATCAGGGCTGATGATGATGGACTCTAAAATGGGATCCGAAACGTCGGCCAGAGAGGTCAGATACACGGCAAAATATCCCAGAAACCAGATAACATTTTTAATTCCGTTGCATTCGACATTTTCCCACTGTGTTCGTTTATATCTTTACTTGAAAAAAGTTTAATTAATATTGTCAGATTAAAATAATTATGATGATATTATAGTTAATAAATTTAAAAATTAATAATCTGAATGCTAATCAGGAACGACAATTCATGCAATGCTTACAAGATATGACAGTAAATAATATTTGAAAAGAAATGGAATAAAATTATTTTTATTGAAAAACTAACCCATAAAAACAAAGTTTTTATTATACTCACTTTCTCATTTACTATTTGAAACAGGTTTGGAGCTTACCCCACGCATTGGTCTCGAGTCGGGCGACGCTACGAATGGGAATAATAAAAAATTTCGAAAAATCCAAAATCATACTATAATTATAATTTTTTTAACGAAAATTTGTTAGATCATTTTTATCGTCGCCACGAGTCATCCTGCAATGTTTCAGCTCGATTGAATCACGGAAAAAGGGTTAAAAATCGATCCAAAGTTTTTTCGACAGACAAGCAAGCAGAAGCTACAAGGTAAAAGAAAGGGTGTAATAAGAAATAAGGAATAAATGGGAAAACAAACTTAAAATAATTGCAAAAAAAATAATTTTAAATATTTGCAAATGTTTGTCATAAAAAAAGATTTGGTAGTTTATAATATTTTATTTACTGTTAAAACTTTTATCAATAAATAATGGTTTTAAATACGTGTTTTCTTTTTATTAATAATAATAATGTTATCGAAAATATATTTTGCTATTAATAAAAAAAAAGTTTTTATTATAATAGTATTTTATATTCTGAGGTCAAGGACTTTCACTGCGTAAGTGTAAGAAACTATGATTTTTATTTCACACAAAGTCAATAAATTGATCGCTAAATGTGGTTCATCAAAGCGTGAGTTTGATAGCATAAAAAACTGAAGCACGCAAAGTTACAGAAGCGACACAGCGTGACGGCGATCCAACAGTTGGCTGTATCGATCAAAAATTCAGTGCATTTGTACATGTGCAGTTCGTTATGCATCGAATGCAAGCGTCGAGGCAGGAACTATCAGAGCGTACGAGAAATCCACTGCGGGTGATTGCCTGTTTTAAATGTTCGAGTACAAACAGTACAGAGTACAAACAGAAGTATGTAACATTAACGGTAACCCATGCTAGAATGCGACCACTATAAATTGGCGTGCGAGGGAGGGCGTCCCTGTCGCGTAACAAAAGTTACCAGGGTGTAAATTTATTACACAATACATGATGTACAGAATGTCCGGTGACCGGTGTCGGAGCCTTTAACAGAAATTTGGTCGGGCAGTGGCCGTTCTATCTGTCAAACTGTCAGACGGTAATATCGGTTCATTATTTTTACTGAATGACAGGGCGAGGGGCTACCGCCGGGTGCGGGCGGGGCGGGTTTTAGTTCCAAAGTCGCCGCACGCCAATTACGTTGTTCAAGCAATACCATGAGTACTGCCGATGGCCAAGTACTTCGTCCCAATTAAGTAACGCCTCCTAGTTTAGACTCCAACGAAGACACAATCTGTATTTTGAAAAATATAAAAAGTATCCAAACAATATTAAATTGAATAAATGTTGTATATAAAAAAAAAATGTGTATTGATGAATATTATGACGGTTCTTTGAGGGAAATGAGGGAAAGGATATACAGCTCCGGAAATATCCTTATCCTGGAAGCCCACCTTACTCCAACATCCAGCATCGATGCACACTGGAAAAAGATACTGGCCCCTCATAATTGACTTGCCATCACTCGCTAAAGCCGCTATTATACGATATATTTCTATGACTTTTCTTCATGTTAATACCTATACTTGTTTTCTCTTCTCTTTTATATGATTTTTCTTTTTTCTCTTTTATTTTATATAATAATTTAATTTATGTACCTCCTTTTATATGGAATGTGTGGGATTGCACGAACCTCCCCACATTCTGGAATAAAGTTATATTTATTTATTTATTTATTTTATTACTGGCACCAAGCATCCAATATTGCCGCAATATGTCTCGGCTCGTAAATATTATTCGTTACTTGTAAACGTAAACGTAAACGTAAAAACGTATCGTTAGTCAATTATAAATTGCATTTCGTCCAATTTATTACATTCGTTATTGAATAAGTGTCATTGAATTTTCATTCAAACTCAACGCATTCTATTACCGGTTATACGAGTAATTAAACCTGAAAATAAATATTAACTTAACATAACTTAGCACCGCGCCATTTCCTCATAGAAAAATAATATTCATATAGGTACTATTCGCATCGGTTAAAATGCATCGGTTAGTGCATTACCTGGCAATATAAACACTACAATAAATTCGCTAAGAATTCTTAGTGCCAGATACTCGGTGCTCACATCCACATTCCAACATCAACAACTCCAAACATTACATATTTTTCTACAGAGCTTGCACTTCAAAGAACTTAATTTATTCAAGACTGCAATCGCTGCAGTTTTTGATGTGCAACATCTTTCCTCTCGCTTTCCTGCAGTCTGTGGCAGCGATTTCGTGAAAATGGACGGAAATGCGTTACAGGAAATAAGACGCCAGGGAAGCGCGCGCAATTTCATTTAACCAAAGAGCGCACGCGGAGCGTGTGCGATAGAAAAAATCATCGTTTATAAACAAATTGATGTCCAGCAAGTGCCGTCACAGCGAAGACGCACATTTCCAACAGCCAACGCTTCTGATTGTGTATATATGCTACGGGGCTGGTGTCAAGCGTGTGGATGTTGTAACTTTGATATATTTTCGAAACTACCCAATAAATTCATAATTTTTTTTTTACATTCATGTAAAAAATAACTACCCTTAATGATTTACTTTCTCAAATTTTATGTAATTTATGTGATTATTTTTAATTATGTATTCAAAGTTTTCATACAATATGTACAGCGGCACACTACCGCCATCTATGAAAATAAATAAAAACATATAATTTATCAAACACATTTTTAAACAAAATGCTTATGTAGATAGATATACGATACCTACCTCGTGCGGCAAAATTCAATAATAAATTAATGCACATACATTTTCTTTACTTTTATTTACTAATTAATAAATATATTGGTATTTTAACTTTTTGAAATTTTGATGTTAATTTCTGTTACTGCTCAATTGATATTTTTAATTATGAGATGTCAAATGTTACACATCATACGCAACTACTATAAGGCTTGCTCGTATTTTATTTAATTTTTAAATTTATTTATGAGACACTTACAGCACAATAGGTACAGAATACATAAAACAACACATTATTATTTAAAACTCAGCCCACTATGCTAATTACAAGTGTCTTCGACCTGCTCAATCAATGTATGTATCAATATAGTGTGATCGTATAAAAATTTGTAAATTTGTAATTTATTTAATATGTTCTATTAGTTCAGGTTACTGTTAAGAAAATTAATGTTGCTGTGATGACGATGCAATCAAAACAAACGTTACCACGTAGACCATAATATATCTTTAAAGATTTTAATTACTATCACACAGATCTTATCTCCATTCCATCTTATCTCCCCTTCCTCCTCTATTCCTTCTGGAATTTGTTTACCCTTATATTATTGTTGTACATATGATTTCTTATGATATTATCATGTATAATACTGCGCCGGATAGGAGGAGATCCGTGGTTCGAATCCCGGTAGCAGCCAAATATTTTTTCGTGGATTTGATTTCTTTGTATGTCTTTCTAATTGATTAATAAATTTGGTTTTAAATTTCACAGAACTTTGTTCTGAAAAAATTGCAACATCATAATAAGAATGTGTTATTGAATATAATATACGTGTGTTGTATCAAATGTATCCAAAAATAAAAAATGAATTAAAACGGTTAATTCTGGCACAAAGTAATTTGTGCCTACCGTACCAGAAAAAGTGGATTTCTCTAAATATAGATAATATATGTTTATCAATTAACAAATGAGACTTACAGATAAGGTCGATATATTCAAGGAAATGTACAAGGCCGCTATAGCGTAATTGGATAACGCGCCTATCCCGGATAGGAGGAGATCCTTGGTTCGAATCCCGGTAGAAGCTAAATATTTTTTCGTGGATTTGATTTTTCTGTATGTCTTTCTAATTGATTAATATATTTAGTTTTAAATATCTACCACTTTCACTAGTCCCTGTTTAATCTAGTGAATTCGCGTCATCGGCTTAACCTTTTTGTTTTTCACATATTTTTCTACTAACATCAAATAACCTTTTCGCACTCCAAAATAAAATAAAATAAAATAAAAATACCAATTTAACTACATTTACAATGCATAGCACGAATTCGTGGTCAGTATTGGGAACCATCATATCCTCACATATCACATTCAAATCGCCAATTTTTTTTCGCAAAATTTTTGTGACAGTGTTGATGACGGTAGAACCTACATTACGCCACAGACCAATGACACAGGCCCCACCTAAACCAGTTTGTTTGAGATAAAAAAAAGAAATCTGTTGTTGACTTTATTTCGCCCAAACGAAGTTGACAAAGCCAGTTTGTCCCACAGAGCGACCTTGGAATAGTGATGGGTCCGCTCTGTACTCACTACTACAATGTAGTACTACATTACATTGAAGTGCACACTTCGCACGTTTTAAAGTGTAGTGCACACTACAAACTACAAACACCAAAATTATTGAAAGTATAAACTTCAAATAGTACACTTCATTTCAAAGCGAACACTACAAAGTACATACACTTCAAAGTTATCGAAAGTATGAGAAACATACTTTAAATAGTGCATTTTGTACGTGAAATTTTTGGGAAGTTAGGTTAGGTTAACGAAGAAATCTCTGGAAACTGTAACAACCCCCCCCCCCCATGGTTTGAAAATTTATTTATCTTAAATATTTTTCTCGTTAACCTTTTTTTTTTTTATTAGCTCGCCAAATATTTATTTGGGAAATAAATATCCACTGCACTAGTACTACAATTACTTCATTTCATTCCCTTCATTTCGTAGTACTACAATTACTTCACTTCAAGTAGTTTGTACTACAATTGTAGTGTACACTTTGTAGTCTTCAAACTGGTGAACGTGTGTGTGTTGTAGTCTTCATTTTGAAATGTAGTTTTTCCCTTCGCTACCTTGGAACCAATGTGCCTTATATCTCCGAATCTACAGATGTGCCTACAATGAACTCTCTAAACATGCGCACAAATGTGGGTAGAACGGTCGGTATGCCAGCCAAATAAGAAAATGGATGTCACGCGGTTGGTAACCCGCCTCTCTGACGATCAAACAAGTGAAAAGGTATTTTACAGATTATTTATGCTTATATTTGCTGTGACACGGATGGATACAGTTTCTTCATGGCGTATCTATTAATTACCGTACTCTGGTATAGGGGGATCCGAATATGTGTCAACGAAATGAGACGTATCTCTGTAATATGTAAGATAAATTTATTTATTAAGACATACAAATTGAGTAGGTACATAGTTGTATACTTATATTTATTTTTGTTTTACAATGCATTTCATTGTCGTTTTTTAGTTTTTTAGTTCTAGACCGAGGTCTGCGATAACAAAGTGTTTATATACGAGTAATATATTGCGATAATAAAGTGTTTATTTACAAGTAATATATTGCGACATAGTAGAATTTAAAGAATATTGCTAAGTTTAATAATGTTAAGTGTTAATTTAAGTGAATTTGCACATTGAAAAGTTGATTAATTAGTAATTAATAAATTACTAATTAATTTCCGGTGTATTCATTCCTCCCGCAGCTACAACACGTGACAATATTTTATTTCTATTTTTTTTTCTAAAATATACGGTTAAGTAAAAGTCATGTTCTCATTACACACGCCTGGCACCATCCCCTCTAATATAAATACGTATTAAAATATACTATATAAAAAAATATATAAAATATATGTTGTAATTACTGGATGTAAAAATGAGTTCTTTTTACAACTAAATAAAAATTTACAAACAAACACACAAACAAATTTTGCAAAGTTAAATGGGATTACGCTTAACTATGTTCTTTTGTAGTTAGTTCACATTATTTGATAGGTAATGATTTTATAGGCATTACAAAGTAATAATAACTTTATTAAACATAAATAGCTCAGGGGCGCATTTTTGTCTACAGGCGGCCCTGATAATAACCTACCTTTGATATAAGTCGGGGTAATAAATTGTCAAAAGCATTCGCTCATTAAACAGGTTTCCATACAGACCCGCCTCGTGGGTGCCACACAAATACGCATTCCGGTCCAACGAAATTTTATTTATGGTCAAGATTTTACAGCCATCCTCAAGGCCAATGAGAAATGTTGGCAAAATGAAAGTTCCCGCGTTGATTAATTTCGTAAGAGCGCTTAATGATCTCGGATTTGGAAACATCCGGAAGTCTGGGATGCTGGTCCAGCCAAGCTATAGAGAACTTCTTCATCTTCGTCTTAGCGCTTGTTCAGACACAGCGGGAACCGTGCCGTTTCAAAATCGCATGAGATCCGCGCGGGTCTCATTTACCTAGGTTTGTATGTGATCGTTCAGACACAACCGTGCGGTTAGTCAACCGCTGCGGTGCCCGCAACCCAACCGCTAGAAAATAGACCCGCACGATCCTATTACTATGGGGCCTTACGAGAGCGTTCAGTCGCGTTGCGGGCACCGCACGGTTCCATGTCACAACAGGAGCACGCGTGGATTATATTCTCTTTTCTATGGTTATGGATCGCTTTGACACTGAATTTTTTATTGATGAAGTGGAGAAAAGACCTGTAATATGGGATCTTCAGTGTGAGGATTACTCAAATATGCCAAGAACCAAGCTTGGCAGGAGTTGGTGGAGATATTTGGAAATGGTGGAAAAAAAGAGTATTTTAGAGAAGTAGGTATTTATTCACCAAAAATGAACTGACAGAATGATATTTATGTGTCTTGCCATGGAACACGACCGTCGTTAACAAAGTAATGAGCGAATATATCTCTGATATTCAAAGATGGATAACGGCACCAGAACTGTCAAACTGACGTTTATTTTCGCGCGCACAAATCGCTTATTAACCGCGGCTGTGTGAACAGATGACACAAATCGCGTGTTTTGAAACGCGATTCTGAA
Source organism: Agrypnia vestita (assembly GCA_016648135.1). NCBI lineage: Eukaryota > Metazoa > Arthropoda > Insecta > Trichoptera > Phryganeidae > Agrypnia > Agrypnia vestita. Next base: position 46,807 of record JADDOH010008087.1, on the reverse strand, counting down.
ACTGAACGGTTCCCGCTATGTCTGAACAAGCGCTTACTCTCAATGAGAGCAGTGGTAATCAGAGAACTGCGGCCAATTGTGGATAATTACATTTTTATTTCTTAATTATTTATTAATTAACGCCCTATAGGGCTTTTACAATAGATAGGCATAATGCACATTAACAGAATAGGTATATATATAGTTTAGAGAAGAAGAAAAATCATAATAACATGTAACACAGTAATGACAAAGTGAGAAGAAAATACTTAGAACACAGATACAAACATATAAAGATAAATATAATATAAAGTAAAAAGCAAGAAGCATAAGAAAAACATAATAATATAGAAATTTAAAAACAAAAAAAAGTAATAATGTAGAGAGAGAAGATATAGCACAAGCTTTGAAAGTCATAAATCAATTATTTAAGTCCAATTCGACAAATACTAGTAATCTTTCAACACACCTTTTAATATATGTTTGATTAATATAAAATTATTTGCAAAGACGTCTAGTTGCTCGTATCTGTTTGCTAGTCTAGGAAGCCTTTGCTGTGGGGAATTAAAGAAATAGTTAGTAGCTGCAGTTTCCACGGCAAAAATTGCATGACTTCTAGTTATGCGAGACGGAACTCGCAAGTAGATGCGTTCTAGTAGTTGAAGACAGTCGATAATTTATTAATTTGTGTAAAAAGAGAAAGTCCGTCACTATTCTTCTAGTCTCTAGTTTATCAAGACAGCTAAAAGATCTAAGAATATTGTTACCAATATTACGTGGATGATTTGTTTCCATCTGTATTCCAAAATGAGCTTTGCAAAGTTTTAACTAGGTGGTACCACCAATTTGGTGATTTTTTTTACGGTAAATACCGATCCCTCGATATATCCCTGTTACAACATTTCATAATCTCAACTATGCAATGCAACATTACGAATTATTAAATGTAAATATATTCACACCCTGGCCCGCAGCTCGCGGCTGCCTTCGCTTCTATTATCGCTGCCAAGCGTGCTAAAAACAACAACACACTCTACTCCCGGGCGCGCCTTATTTATATCCGGCTAACGCCGATACCGAACCCTCCAGACGTTTCCAGTATTTAGGAGAACTTTCTCGTGGCTTCCAGGCTTTTGTAGATGATTCTCGATGCTTCCCGAAAGCCGTAGATTACGCTAGACCGTTCTGGAATCTTCGATAGTGTTGCGATCATTTCAGACAACTCTCACTTGACACGAGTGAGTGATTCTTTTTAGCGTGGTTACAATACATATGTTCCAATTCTGGGAATCTTCGGGTATATTTTACTGGACTATGCTAGACATCTGTAGTGCTATGAAACAGTATATGATACCTCCATACATTTTAAAGAAGAGTATTAGGCAATTTTCTTAACATCATTACTTACGCCAGCTCCTACAGGTTGTAAGCCCTGCATGAGCTGGCTTGTCTCTGTGAGACTTCTATAATTCATCTAAATAAAATAAGTTCTTGATTAGCGAATGCAATCCTGAGTCGGGATTGTCCTTTCGGGATCCTTGGAGATTAGAATTTCCAATCCCGCGGGATCCCTTTGGTGTTTTTTTTGTTTATAGAGCTGAATAGCAATTAACGACAATGCCTCGCATTTTTATATCAGCAGTTTTAATAAAATGCTCATTATTTATCAATGCATTAAAGTTTTTGTAGGCATTTTTCCAAACATCAATCAGTCAATGTAGTAGAGTAAAAACAACTAACTAGTAGTGGTTTTTATTACTATGTTAGGTTGATAAAATACAGCAAATATTATTCAAAGTTATTTCCATTATTTGAATGTGACTTAAACATAAGTTTTAAGTACTTACTAAAACCTCTATAGACATACACAATTAAACATACGAAACATAAAAAATGCTGATCAATCCCGATAATCTCGTCCGATTTTTCGGTTTGGGATTGATCTCGTAAAATGCATCCAGATCTCGCGGGATTGCATTCCCTAGTCACCGCTATGTAAAAATAATATAGCAAGAAAAAATGTTTATGAAACTTTATTAAAAGACATGAATGATTCAAATCTTACAATAAAAATTATATAAATTAAAATCAAAAATATTTTGATTTATTAGTTCACTTGAATTTTCTATTACAGTTTGCAAAGTTTCAATTTTGAACTAGAGTTCCTCTCTATTCTATGACAAGAGCATGCCACTAATAAGCATGCGTGTTTGATTGTTGGCTTTGAGCATGCTTAAAATAAGCATGCTAATAATGAGCAAGTGTGTACAGTTGTTAGGGCATGCTAGTTTTGAGCATATCTAAAAATATAAATAATAAAAATATAAAAATCAAAATATTCTTACCTATAACGGGTAAAAACCTCCAGTTATTTCCTATTACGGGCATCGGCGTAGGTCCGGGCACCTTGTCATAAGGGGCGGCGCGACTCCACTCGGTACTTTCCACGCTGGTCGGCTCCGCGTGGTCGCCGTCCAGCATGAAGCTGGCCTGAGGAGCCGGGCTGGACTTCCATCTCCTGGCGCATCCCAGCTCCGGATACCGCCCATCCCACGCAGAGCGGCAAATCTGTCTCGTCAATCTAGCCATGATTTACTTTGACTTCATGGGATATCTCTCGTAAAATCTGCAAGAAAATAATACAATTTAGTTAAAATTAGTTATTTACAAACCTAACCTAAAATACAATTTACAACCTTAACATAAAATACAAAATAAAACAGTGGATCCGAAGCAAGGGGAGACATAAAATAGGCACACTTACACAAACATACTAACGCACTATAACCTCATATACAGGGTTATTTGTAAAACATTAATAACCTCGCAGGACTATATTCCTGCCTTGATTGTGAGTCGAAAATTTTCAAGCTATTATGACCTTACATTTTTATATTTAGTTATGGAGATATGCGACATCAAAGTTTTCATTTTTTTTTCAATATATCTGACTTTTGTAAAACGTTGGACTATCATTACAGTAACTCATATCGATTACGAAAAATTCATTCCCTTTAATACAAGTCAAATAAAAAATAAAAACCTCCGAATTCCAATTGGAAAACATTCCAATTGGAATTTTTTCAGGGTTTTTATCAACTGTATTGTTAACGGTTAACTTGTATTGAAACGAAAAATGCAAACTTTGATGTCGCGTATCTCCTTAACTATTGATATTAGGTCATAATAGCTTGAACATTTTCGACTCATAATCAAGACAGGTACATAGTCCTGCGAGGTTATTAATATTTTACAAACAACCTTGTATATGATATATTTTCATTATGTTACTTTAATCACTTTACTATGTTATGCTTCTAATATACAATAATTATCAAATCCAAATAATTATTCTACTATTACGTGTATACTATGTTTTGTAGGTAAACACTATTGTAAACTATGCCTGTCTCAAAACAGATATTTCTAGTGAGACAGGCACAGTCCAAACAAAATTTTATATATAAATTAAATAGAAATAAACAAATAAAAAATAAATAAAATTACCTAAGACGCCTTGAAACATCATTCAATAGCATCAAAAAAGTTGTTGGAATAATTTGAATCACCACTCATTAAAAATTTCTTAAAATTGGCTGAGTTATAAAAATTTTAAGATAGTGTGGTAGGGGAATCTTTAAACGAATTACATTTTAAATGTTCAATCAATATATTAAAGATGTCTCACAGAGACGGCATTATATTTTTATGGGAAAGTAGGTATGGAAGTCTTTGGGTGTTCACAGGGCTTACGACCTATCGTACGGCTGGCTTAGGTGATCACTTTACACAATGTAACGTTCGCCATTCCACCCATGATAGAATACCATGTCTGCTAAATTTTGGAAGTTGAATAAATTTAAAAAAGTTATATAAAAGTTGTATATATTTAAAAACTCTGGATGTCGGCTGCGTTGAGGATTGTTGCAACACAAATACGAAACGTGGCGTATAATTTAAATATATACAACTTCCAAAATTTATTAGACATGATATTCTATCATGGGTGGAAATGGCGAACGTTACATTGTGTAAAGTGATAACTTGAGCCAGCCGTACGATAGGTCGTAAGCCCTATGAACACCCAAAGACTTCCACACCTACTTTCCCATAAAAAATATAACTTCGTCTCTGTGACACATCTATAATACATTGGTTGATTAATGACGTCCCTGTGACAAAATCCAGTACTGTTCTGAAAAATTTGGACAAACTCAAAATATTATAAATATTCTCAGGTTTTCACGGCCGTTCAGAATCTTCTGCCTGTAGCTTTCTGGGATATTATGCCTTGTATCATCAGGGCTGATTTTCACTGTACCCTCTTCACAGCCTAAAAGTAAGTAAAGGCTTAGTTTCAATTCCCATTATCATGCGTCTCCTTCTTTCCATAAACTAGCCGCAACCAATATCAAAAAAAAATTAACGAAAACTTCATTAACCTCTGATTTAATCTATTCGCTTTTATAACGCAGCTCAAATCTAACCAGTTAAGTTGCAAAATCGCACTCCGAGGGCGTATTGCAAAAATAATTAAAAAATTTGAAGAAAGTCAAAGATGTAACTGCATGTCACAATTTATAAATCAATATATATGTATATTATTATACTTAGGACACATAATACATTTGCTCTTTCAACTTACAATAACAATATGGCCCACTTTAATTCTTTATCTAGAATGTCGAGGTCATACAACAAAATATAAAATAACCATATCGTCCTCATTGACATATTCCATGACAGTTTGCACGAATATAAGAGAACTATTACCAAACTTGTGAAATTAGCTGTTTAGTCTTTTTTTTATTTTTTATTATTATTTTTTTTTTTTTAATTTATTAGAGACACTAACAGGATAATGGGTACATGATACTCAGATAATAAACATTATAGTGAAGACTATGCCCATTATCCCAATTACAAGTGTCTTCGGCACGCTCTAGCAACATGTATTTTTGCAATCAATTATATTTTACATGTACATTTATGTATATTATATATTTTGTGTTTGAGTGTAGTGCGATTAGTATTTAATGAATGATTGATTTAATGGATCTATAGGTTCATGTCATCGTTTAGAAAATGGATGTTGTGTATGAGTGAGTTTTTGAACGAAGATAAGGTGTCTGCAAGAATATCAACATCAATGTTAGGGTCAGCACAATACAAATTATATGTGCGACACAACCTTGTAATGGGAGAAAAGTAACCGACATTATTAGTGTGCTGACTTATTCTGAAGAACTCCGGGTTTCTTATACGGGGTTTAACATGCAAATTTATGTCAGAAAGAGAGAGAGAATCAATAGCTCTGCTGAGAATCTTGTGTAGCACAACGAGATCGGATATTTTCCGTCGGGACTCAAGTTTGTGCATCTTGAAAAAACGTCAATCTATAAAATCACTTTTTTCTGTTCTTTCTTGTATATGTTTTAGCCTTTATTGTATCTCTATGTTAGCCGTGTTCACATTTAAGTGATGAAAAAACTAATTGAATTATAATTGTATTATCTATATCATGTTGTGTGTTTTTCATTGTTTGTGAACCATTAAAATAAATAAATAAATATTGATTAAATACCAACAGCAAAAGCAAACCTGAGTTCAATTTTAAATCGTTGAATTAAGTGTGCTCATAGAGGTGTAGAAATATTTCAATTTGATCATGTCTTCAAAAGTCAGAATAATACAAAGTAAGATTGAACACGCATATTAATCAGCTACGCACCTCTTCATGAGAATTAAGACACAATAGCCTTAGATAGTTAAGCAATCAAAACTGTATAAAAAATGTGGTGACGAAACTAATTTTAAAATATCACATTCTGTCTTGTGTCATTTTGTAAAGGTGCTCAAATAGGCCTTGGTCAATCTCTCTCGGCCTCAATGGCCCCATTAAAACTGGATGTAATTTATTTTAAAATATCAATTTATTTATTTCTACAAAACCTGCCATTAGTGCGAGTCTTTTTTATGCTAATCGTTTTCCGAAATCCGCAACAAAACCGCCGGGTATTAAATGTTTATTTTGAAAAATTATCTGGATTATAATGTTTCGAAATTATCGTGACAAACTTTGTGGAAGTTCATTGTTCTTCTGATCTTGGTAGATCTAGAGGTACTCCAAGATCTAGAGGTACTCCATATATGCAGAAAAGGAAGAAAGCTAGACATTTTAGAAATCAATTTTAACAATAGTAATACTCCCAACATTCAAACACTCTATATTACATCCCCCCTATTGTCCATATTAGCCACGCTCCGCAAACCTACCCCTTCTCACCACTCCACTCCCACACCAGACCCGACAAGTAGTCATTAGTCTAAAGATCTAGTTAGTTTATTACTGAAGATGACGCAGTAAGCGTCGAAAACGTTATAATTAAAACTTTTTAATTAAAGTGTTATAGTGAGAAGTAAATAACGTTGTATTTTAATTTCTTAAAAAATATATCAGCCAACTTTTGCATCAGACTCGGCGCTGTTGCAAAATTACATCTCAGGAAATCAAGTTGCCAAACTTTGTAGCGCGGTTGCTTAACCGCGTTATTAACCCAATTGTTATAATGTAGTTATAATTGGCTTAAAATCTCAATTTGAAATTGTATGTTGCGATCTGCGATACATTTTCAACTGAGTCCTGTAATTTATCACGAAATGAATGACTAAAATATGCAAAGAAAGTAATTCATTTTTTCCTGTTGTAAAAAAAATCCACCTTGTCTTATCAATTCCCTCGCGTGAATTTGAATTAAGAAAATAAACATAAATTAAAAAAAAACACGCTTATATATTTAAATGTTGTATGAAAAATTATAAATAACACAATAAACACATCGTTTTAAACACAATTAATTTTTTTTGTCAAAAATAATTGTGGTTTTAAATAAGTGTTCAATATTTTATTTATAAAATGGGTACTAGAAAAATTTTAAGAAGTTCGAAAGATTGCTGAAAAATGGATTTAGGCGATTTTTGACGTACCTACATTAATATTTACGATATTACCGGAGACAGAGATAACGGAAACAGGGAATATTTTTATTGTTAAGAAACAAAATAATAAGTAAGTCAATTGAAATATTTGTATATGTTATTATCTGCACTGTAAATATAGTGTTCTGAATATTAATATCTTTCGGTATAAAGATCTAAATCTTACAGCTGAACAAATTATCAAATTAAATTAATAAAAATATATTCATTCATTTAATATGCAATGAATAACCACAAATAAAAAGAATAGCAGACTACAATACTATAAATTATTAAATATTCATATATTACTATGCACTGTAGAGAGTTGGCACAAAACAGAGATGAGCGGAGGAGGACGCTTGAGAAGGCTAAAACCCACCAGCGGTTGTAGAGTCAAAAGTGGTGATATTACTACGCACATTTGTACCCTTCAAATTAAACAATAACTCAATCAAAAATCACTTTAAAGGCACTTTTTCTTTAATAAAAAATGTAACTAAATACTAAATACAGGGTGTACCAGAGCTAGCAGCAGAAACTTGGCCGGTAGATTTCTGACTATGTTATGAGTCTAAAATGTTCAAGCAAATGACCTAATATCAATAGTTATGGAGATATGCAATATCAAATTTTGCATTTTTTTTCAATATTACTGCCTTATTTTTTGCAAAAAGTTGAATTTCATTACAGTAACTTATGTCGATTATGAAAAATTCATTTGCTTCAATACAATTTAAATAAAATTATAAAAACCTTGTAAAAAATAACTTTTTTCAAATTTTTCAAGGTTTTTACAATTTCATTTGACTTGTATTAAAGGGAATGAATTTTTCATAATCGATATAACTTACAGTAATGATAGTTCAACTTTTTGCAAAAAATAAGTAAGAAATATTGAAAAAAATGCTAACTTTGATATTGCATATCTCCATAACTATTGATATTAGGCCATGGTTGCTTGAACATTTTAGACTCATAACATAGTCAGGAATCTACCGGCCAAGTTTGTGCTGCTAGCTCTGGTACACCCTGTAGATAGAAGGTTATGTTGACGAAGGTATCGATTTTTAAGGTATCGATAGTTAAGTATTGCGGCTGAGTCTATAGTTTAGTTAGATTTTATGAGATTTTCGAAAATCTCAGAAACTGGGATTTTGCTTCCATGGGATTTTTTTGGAGACAACCCCCGGCTTGAGTGGTCCATTGTGTACATATCTCAGAGATTCAGAGAGACGAGCCTTTACTCGTGCTAGTTGCGCATCAAACGTAAAATGTCTGCCCATTAAAGTGTTCGACAGCTGGGTGACTTTGTCGACGTTTGTACGCTGTCTTTCGCTGTCTTGGTAGTATATTGGTTACTACCCCCGCCTATTTCGTGGGAGACCACAGTTTATTTCTCCACTAGGGAGATTTTCATAATTTTTCCCGCACCCGAGAACAGAACGCCCATGTGCCGCAGCGGCCCTGCTCGGTAAGTTCGGACTTGACACTATAGACGTACCACTATAACTTGGCGCGCGAGGGAGGGCGTCCCTGTCGCGTAACAGAAGTCGTCAGGGTGTAAATTTATTACACAATACATAATGTACATTATGTCCGGTGACCGGTGTCGTATTAAATACAGAAATTTGGTCGGGCAGCACTAAAAAAACCATGCAGCAATGGCGGCCGTTCTGTCTGTCCAACTGTCAGACGGTAATATCGGTCCATTATTCGCTTTTTCAGCTTCGCAAAACTTTAATACTTCAACTGTTCGAAGAATATTTTTTCTTTTTCTGTATGAAGGCTTGAACTTTGTGGTGACATTATTATTAAAATAAAACACAAATTACTTTGTTTTCACCACTATATTAGATTAAAAAATCTACATGTTTCGAGAACAATGTTCTCTTCCTCAGAATTATTGTGTACTGACGATCTTAAAAGTTGAAACAAGCAAATGTGTTATGGTGAAGGAGCGGTTGAGGGGGTTGGTGAGGGGAGGGGGGGGTTCGAGGTGTTAATTATTATGGGTCATTTGGAATGTTAAGTGGAAAAATATTCAAAATAGGATTATGCAAAAATTTCGTCTGTGTATTTAATATATTAGACTTAATATTAACATTTTTCCTAATTTCGAGTATTTCTAAATTATTTATTTGAGGTATCTTATAGTTGAAATGTAAAAATTTTAAGCCTGTGTTAATATCAAATGTATGGTCATATTCTATCCTGAGGAAGAGAACATTGTTCTCGAAACATGTAGATTTTTTAATCTAATATAGTGGTGAAAACAAAGTAATTTTTGTTTTATTTTAATTTTTTAATACTTCATTGGCAATTGTTCTTGCACCATCCCGGACTGTTTAGGATGTTTTGGACATAATAATTCGGTGTATATTGGTAATCAAGATGTCACAGCTCCCGACCAAATACAAAATTGAACTGAATGACAGGGCGAGGGGTTACCGCCGGGTGCGGGTTCGAAATTCGCCGCACGCCAAGTTACGTTGGGCAAGCTATAGCGCTCATTTCTTTACCTGACGTGTATCATGACTAAATGTTTCGTAGTCCGTAATTACCCCGAAGAAAATTGCAGCTATTTGTACATAACCACACACATTGAGAGACACTCAATCACAATATAAACAGATGTTGTATACATTAGCAACAGATTTTCTCAAATCTTTCATTGTTTTCTAATAATAGATAACCAAGAAATGCATTTATGGATGTGTTCCAATATTTAGACAATTTGATTAATGTCGGGTGAAAGAAGTACTTTGTCTTTGCGTTAATTTAATTAATAGATTAATGAATCCTCTTCTTCTTCTTTAACAGCCTCGTGGGACATGACCGCAGTCACAATAAAGCGCCATTCATCTCTTAAGGGGTTACACGGGTTTGGAAATTTAAAAAAATTCGTATTATTTTTATTTTTTACTAGCCCTTTTTACTGTAATCCGTCAAATATGACGGTACTTTTACAAGCTGGTTCCTAAGGAATAAGTATTTATTTATTTATATATAAAAAACATTAAAAAAAAATTAAAAATCTTTTTATATAAAGAAGAAAAAAATGTTTTTACTATAAATAAGTTACGGACGTTTCACGAAGTTACGGGGACAGACAGACGGACGGACGGACAACGAAATTATTATCATTGGAATCTAATATGTAGTACATCATGTCAAGAATATTTTCCCAAAGTTTTGAGTCAATCGGAGTAAAGCACGGCTGCTTAGCTATTTTTTTTTAATTACAATTTTTATATATTTGATACATAAAAAAAAATTTAGGTACATAAATTTTTTATCATTGTACCTCTCCAATAAGAGACTAACTCTTGTATCTGGAGAGGGAGTTACACTTTTATATATATATATATATATATCTATATTATTATTTTTTTATAGTACATAAATATATACAAGAAGAAAAAATTTACATAATAGATAATTAATGCATAAAGTAAAGTAAATAGTACATAAATATATATAAGAAGAGAAATGTTACATAATATGAGATAATTAATGCATAAAGTAAAGTAATGTAAATAGAACATAAATATATATAAGAAGAAAAAAAGTTACATAGTATGCAATAATTAGTGCATTTCTGTGGGAAAAACAATTTAAAAATAAGCTAACAATAAGCAAATAATTTAAAATGAATATAGTGAAGAGAAAATTTTAATTAATTTTATTATAATATTTTTTTAAAGGTGTCATAATTTTTTTCAATTGTCATTTTAACAGGTAATTCATTAAATCAAAAGACAGACAATCAAAGTATTGTTTGTCTATCTTTCTCGAGAGGCAAGAATTCGTCTCAAGCAAGGGCAAAAGAGCCCTGAACATTGCAGCTGCAGCAGGATCTTTACTTTGTGGAGCTGGAACCGGCGATCCTACACAAGTTTAAAAAATAATAACTTATCTCCGTTTTATTACTATTCAAAACTTTAATAATTTTTTCTCATATTTATTTCAACTCTATTTTTGAAGTCGGTGGACACGATTTCTCAAAAACTAAAGCATCGATCTTATTAAAATTTTGTTCACTTCTAGATAGGATCATCTAGTGATTGAACGGAGTTTATTTTTCTTTGATCACAACTTATTTTACAAAGTTATTATGTAGATTTTACTGAAAAATGTACATCTTGGCAACTCTGCCCAAAATTCTTTTTTTTTTATACTTCGATCACGAGCTATGCTCACCTACTAAAACTATGATTATAATAAATATTTGATTTTATGATTTGAGATAAAGCTATCATGAGTCATCCCGACTACCACAAGGATACTTTATTCTAAAGGATCTCCGAAAACCAGGTCCTAACGGCTGAGTTTTCAGGTTTTCAAACCCTAATTATTCGATCTGTTTATGCATGAATTGATAAGGCGAGACAGAATATTGGGGTATTATATCCTCTCTGTTTACCTTTCGAAGAAACAACGTGTTGCTGAATTAGGCAGTATAGTAGTAAAAATTGAAAGTAAAAGTATTTTACAGACACATGCGATTGACGCCGCATGTATACTTGTAGGTATATCATTAAATAAATTACTGTGTATTTTAAAAATAATTTCCCCGACCGTTTCCTCGTTATGTACACATCGTTATTCAAGTAAAATAAACAATGGTGCCAGCATGTGAAGTACCTTAAATAATGTGCTGTAAAAATATTCTTACAGCACCTCTCATCATCTTATTAAACCAATAGTTAGTAGATAAACTAGATAGAAAACTTACGTTTCAAAATCTCAAAAACACAAATAATACAAACACGAATTTTTTTTAAAGCTGCGAAAACAATAGTCATTATACATCTCGAAGTGACAACAAACATTAGCTCATCGTTACCTTGAAACAACAAAATATAATCTGAGATGTTAATAGGTAAAATAAAACTTTATCCTTAAAGCTGTGTTGAAACAACAAATTGTAATCTGAGATTTTAATAGGTAAAATAAAACTTTAGGTGTTAGAACACAGCTTTAAGGATTTTTTTAGAGCACTTCAAATTTCCTCATAGTTCAGAAGATGCAGAAATACAAAGAAACGTTTATCCAAACGGAGTATCCAAAACTTTGAAGCTAATATCTCAGTTTGACGCAGATAATACCTTGTTGTTCCAAGGCCACGCTATCATAAATTATTTTTAGTAATAATGGATGCCTTGTATAATTACGTTACAAACTCGATTGATGTGTAAAATAAATATTTCATTTTATGTTGTCGGGGTGTTGGTCTGTTGGGATTTCAGCTTCTTACTGTTTTGGCTTTCAAAATAATGACCAAAAATAGTGATTGTTCATGAAAAGATCATCATCATCAGTCTTGGTTCTACAACCCATGGTGGGTCTTGGCCTCCTCAAGAGTGTTCCTCCACTCATCTCGGATTTGTGCCAGCTCTCTCCAGTTCAGAAGCTCTAAGGTAGATATGTCTTTGAGGACGTTGTCGCTTCATCTAAATTTTGGCCTTCCTAAGCTCCTTCGCCCTATCAGACTTGAGTTCAGCAGGGACTTTGGTACTTGATGCTCGGACATTCTCTCCACACGACCCAGCCACCGAAGTCTTCCCAGTTTTATAAATTTGGTGACATTTAGCTCCATAAACAGAGTACAAAGCTCATTATTGTAACGTCTGCGTCAAAGTCTATTTTCTAGAACCCCAAAGATGTGCCTCAAAATGTACTTGACTTTGCTTAATACATAGGGCTAACGTGTATCAATAACTGCTTTAACTTTTTTACTGTTTTTGTTGTAACAGCCTTTCCATTGCGCCCGTGCTGAATTACTTTTCAGTATGCGCATTTGTATTGCGAAAGACTTGCTCACTTTTAAACCAGATTGATTTTAATACACTTCCAGCACCACAAGTCTAATGTGTCTAATTTACTAAGCTCTTCTTATTAGTTTCACCTCAGTGTGTAGTTCACCTAGTGATCTTCCGGATGTCAAAACCGGCACAAGAATATCAAATTTAAATGACTTATATTTATTTTAAAATATAATAATAATCATGGTTTTTCTGAATTTTCAAATCATTTATTAGAAAATGATCACGGTTTTGATAGCCAAAAAATTAAAACTTTCAATTTTACACATAAATAATTTTGGTCTGAAATTGAATGATTTAGAATCATTAGAAATAAGTAAAGCATGTAAAAGTAAGCAAAATATTATTAATAATCAAATAACTTTAACTACCAGTCCAGTTCTAAAAAATTTTCCAATAATTTTGTGTAATCAAGAACTTCAGCAATAATATTTAAAAATATTTTAGAAAACCAAAAAACAAAAGACATCATTCATTTTGATATTTTGATTTATTAAACACCCTGACGGTAGAAAGGTTTTCCGAAACATGTAGGTATAATTAATGAATATAAGTAGATTAAAACAAATAATAAAATTATTTTTTTTTAATGTCAATCTACAAAGTATAAATGCATTAAGTATTGCATACTATGTAACTTTTTTTTCTGCTTATAAATATTTATGTACTATTTATTTTACTTTACTTTATGCATTAATTATCTCATATTATGTAACTTATTTTCTTCTTTATATATTTTATGTACTAAATATATATATATATATATATATATATATATATAAGTCAAGCTCTCTCTCCAGTCACAAGAGTTAGTCCCTTTTTGGAGAGGTACAATGAAATACATAAATAAAAAAGTTTATGTACCTAAATTTTTTTTCCCAATATATAATGATTTGTATTTAATAAATAAAAAAAATTTAAAAATTTAAAAAAAGTTGCTCAAGCAATTGAAAAAAAGAAACTTGTATTTATGTTTTCAATATCATTACATGAGTATATTACGAATTTTTTAAGAAATCCACAAATACCTTGACGTTAACACAGCATAAGAATATTTTTGCGACATTGTAAAGAAATCATTTATGCCTTGACATTACCAAACACATAATGATCTTCTAAACAGTCGCGTCAACAAGATACGTCACGACATCAATTACAATCACGACATTCAAATTTGAGTGCGTGTCTGCAGCGGATTGAATGTGTCCATTGAGAGGTCCATTGTTACGAAATGTGAAAGCGTATCATCTCGCAGGCGAAAATCAATTTAAGACATCATCTGTCGCCGAAAGGGCTCGCAATTCAGGTTGGAAATCGTGGAAGTAGTATTGGCAACAAACCTGTTTAGCGAGGCGACCGGTTTGCGAAATAAGATAAAAATAACATCGAAGGAAAAAAACGAAAATCTGAGAAAAGGTTCCGCAGCTTCACAGAAATATTTATTTCTGTAAAGAGCATAAGAATTGGGAGAATCTATTAAAAATAATATAATCATCACTGTCAGAATTGAAGAAATGAGAAAAGCACTCAATTGGATGAAAATTAAAAAAAATACTTATTTATATCGTTCTCATATTTATGCATAAAATTTTCAATAACAAAATGACAAAATATTTTTTTAACAAAATTATTGCAAATAGTGATGTACATACATGTAACACCCGAAATAGGAATAGAATAAGATAACCATATAAGAAAAAAGTATATACACAGAATTGTCTAATGTACAGAGATGTAAAAATATACGATGAGATGCCAGAAAACATGAAGATTATAAAGAAGATAAAAACAAATGCTATAATTATTGTAAAAATAGTATAGAATTGTAGAGCATACTCCTAAGATGTATTATTAATTATAGATTGTACCATAGATTAGATTAGATATAAATGTAAATATGTAATTTATTATGGATAGAATATTAGTAATAGATTTAAGAATGTAATGAGTTAAATACTAGTTAATATACAATTGTAATATTAAGTAACTTAAGAAATAAATATATATAAAAAAAAGAATAATATAATCAAAGTTCGTCAAATATTTTTTACTCCCTTTCTTTCAACTCGTAGCGTCTGCTTGTCTGCCGAAAAAACTTTGGATCGATTTTTAACCCTCTTCCCGTAATCCAATCGAGCTGAAACTTTTCAGGCAGACTCGTGGCGACGATAAAAATGATCTAACAAATTATCGTTTAAAAAAATTAAATTATAGTTTTTTCAAATTGGAAACCATACAAATGAGATAGGAGCCCGACGCGCGACTCTTTCAACTATTCTGACTCGCCGTGGGTCCGATCAGACGGTTTCGCCGACGTCATGCCCCCCTATACCAATTATTGCGTTTTTAATATTCTGTAAGTTTTAAGGATAATAATATACATGGAATAGATTTTCCACATGAACTTAAAGCAAGAGGAATATGTTGATAGAATATCAAATTGGAAACAATACAAATGAGAAAGGGAGTATGATAAAAACTTGGTTTTTATAGGTTAATTTTTTTTTGTTAAACTTTTGCTTGTTGAATCGTGATTATTGGCGACTTTTGTCGACATTTGGACTGCTCACGTTAACAGTAGGTATCTGCGTTACCAGCGTGGAACCCAGTAGGCTGCTGGAATGTGAAAATTCCGTTGCATGTAAGCCGGAACGAATTATTATGTTACACATACCTCGGCGAAAAAAACACTATATGTAAGTACTCCTTCCTACCTGAATAGGTTCATCAAGTTCTCGATAAACAAATAACTGGTTAACTAGATTGACTAAACATCACTATTTTTTTTTGGAAATATTTTGTCAAAGTTTTCCGTAAATTTTCTGGTTTGGGTCTTCTGGGGTATTATGCCGTGTTGTTACGACCTTTCTGGCCGACGTTTCGGATCCCATTGCAGGGTCCATCATCAGGGCTTTTTTTCGTTGGAACACATCAGCCCTGATGATGGACCCTGCAATGGATCCGAAACGTCGGCCAGAAAGGTCGTAATAACACGGCATAATACCCCAAAAAACCCAAACCAGAAGATTCAGAAGAGAAGATTCTGAAAACCTAAGAACATTCTTTGTCCGAAAATGCCCGACTTACGCGAATCTTACAATTTGTCAGATTAGTTTCTGAGCATCTACAAATTAACGATTAATAAATTACGTCAGCAAATTAACGATTAATAAAATACGTCAGCAATCTAACTAAGGATTACGATTCCGGGCGAGTTTAAAGTATTTTTGGATTAAGTATTAGTCTGTATTACCCAGAAATTTTAGAGATTAATATTTTGGATAAATTTCGAGGTACCAAAATGAGATCAACACCAAATGATGAGAAACTCAATACTTTGCTACTGAATTGAGAATTTTATTTATAATGAAAAACAAATTTGCTATTAAGTTGTTGCTTGTATAATGCATTATTTTTCTTTGGTAGAAAGTAATAACTTTGTGGTTTGACATATTAAAATAAATAAAAACACTTTACTTTGTATTAAAACACGATTTATTGTCGTGCCAACCTAAGCTTCATCAGGGCCACTCAAAAAGTCAGTCAACACTAATAGTGAAATACTTAATAATCAATTATGTTTATCCAACAGTCCTATACTAAATATTTTTCCCATATAAATCCTACTAATTTCTCACATACATTTCCCTTTCCTTTTCACTCTCCTAGAGTTCAATCTTTTGTTGTAATTTAGCTCTTTCTAGTCCATATGCTGGTCTGTCTGTCTTTTATTGTTATGTAATTTTATATTATGTTCTCTTTCATAATTACTGGTATATTGTTGTCTCACTTGTTTGTAATTTGTCTCTCTATCTCTCTATATGTTGTCATTATCGTGTAATTTTATATTATGTCTCTTTCATATGTACTCATGTTGTCTCTCTTTTTTCTATGTAATTTTATATTTTGTCTCCCTCATTATGTATATATAAGTGCACTGCTTTGTATTTATTGTTTAGTTATTAAGTTGCCCTGATGAAGCTTAAGTTTAAGCGAAACCGGTTGGCACGACAATAAGTCGTGGTTTAATACAAAGTAAAGTGCATTATTTTTCGTTCAAAGATATCAATCTTCCTTGAATACAAATATCGTTCACAAATTCTTTTTTTCCTGTACCCTCTATCTATTAAGTGCTGTTGGCAACCACGCTATGTAGACGGTCATTAAATTATATTTTTAGCGAAGAGGAGGAACCTTCACTTTGGATTTCAAAACATTACAGTTAACCTTGTCCTAGGCCACACTCAAGGTGTCGAGCTGAACGTACTTCCACGCCTATGTAACTGAATGAAATAGGTTGGACTTATAAGATTATTGCGTAAGCTTGTACAATGAACGATTTTAGGAAACGAGTTTAAGAGACGTAGGTACACTAGTCATATTCGAGGACCAGTTTATAATTGTTGCTCTAACACTGGCATAAATACTTTTCTTGGGCTAAATGTAAGATAATGGTCCCATTGCATATACAACGAAAATGAGTATTTCACTATATTATTGAATGTGCTAATAACAAAATGAAAGATAATATACGTTAAAATAGTAAGTATTAAATAAGATATGACACTTTAAAGTTCCGAAAAATGCACTGTATATTTTGACATTTCATAGGCAGTATATGAGGTTAGGTTAGGTTATTAGGTTTGCTTAGGTTAGGTTATTAGGTTTGGTTTGTTTAATTTAAATTACGATTATTTTAGTTAGATTAAATTAACAGGACGTTAAATTATATAGTGAAATACTTATTTTCATTGTATGAACAACAGGACCATCATCTTGGATTATTCCCTTTTCTTGCTTCAGATGTGATATTCTAAGAAAGGTCAATTTCTTAAAAATTATTTTGACATCGTTTTCTGCAATTTTCTTGGTTGGAGGCAGCAGTATTCAGTAGTACTGACTTAAGGTTGGAGATGGATGACATTGGCAAAATTAGAATAACTCGAATAGACGAGGTACTGAAATACAAAGAAACTATTGAAGATAATCCAATGAAAATCTGGATCAAATGAAAATCATCAGGAGACCACGCTCAGTATTGCACAAACAATGATGAAAAATTCCAATTTCCCACCCTTTCAGAAAATTATAGGTACTATTTTTTTCCAAACGACACAATTTTTGAAGATCTGCTCAAGTAACCTATGATGCAAATACGAGTATTATTGATTTATAATATGACCGCTCATAGCCCTCATTCATGCGAACTACAATGTTACTGAAAAGTAATAATTCAAACTTCTTTAGTGTAATAGATCTGAGGAACGTATGTCGCGACGCCAGAAAGAGACTGCATGACAGAGAGAGAGAATGTATAAAAAGGCGCGTGAATGTCGAGTCGAGCCTCTTTTACTACCATTGCTATCGAGACCGCATCTTACTGTATAAACGATTGTCTAAACCATTATTGTTACCGAATAAATACTTACGAGAACAAAGTCTTTACTTGGAGCAACCTCATCCCGAAATAAGATTATTACATTTAGTTACATACAGCTTTTAAATTTGAAATTTAACCAGCGTTCTAATGTCTACCAGAAGATTTAAAATCGCAGCATAGTTAATTGGTCTTGTATTTTGTAACTTTGTTTTTTGTAACCTTGACAGAAATCTCGTGATTTTCATCAAGCGATGCTCAAATGTATGCGAGATACACATACATACGTAGAAGCCCATGTAGATTTATAGGTAGGTATTTAAACGAACATGTCTCATGATTTAGAGCCGAGTCATCTTGCTAAGCAAAAATTTTCTATTTACTGCTATTTAAGAAACAGAATGACGATATCATGTGTTATATCAACGAATGTGTCATTGAGAAATACAAAGAATCCTTTTTTCCACAACAAAATAGATTTTCAACATATAAAATGAATAATTTAAATTGCCATTAGACTCTTCATTGCGTGTCAAAAACTTTTTTTTGCAGTTCTATTATAAATGTAGACATAGGGGAGCTTTTGAGCGTATGAATCTATTTATTACTTTTTAATTTTTTCTATTCTTTTGTCAAATCTTATTACTTCCTTTCTTTTAACTCGTAGCGTCTGCTTGCTTGATGCAAAAACTTTGGATCGATTTTTAACTCTTTACCCGTGATTCAATTGAGCTGAAACTTTGCAGACAGACTCATGGCGACGATTAAAATGATCTAACAAATTTTCGTTAAAAATATTAATAATTATAGTATAATTTTGGATTTTTCAGATTTTTAATGGTTTTTTCATACATCTGAGTAATGACTCCGACGCGTGCACGTGGACACGAAACCTGATTAAATAAGAAAGGCAGTATAATAAAAACTATTTAAACCTTATTACTCCTTTTCTTTTAACTCGTAGCGTCTGCTTGCTTGTCTGACGAAAAAACTTTGGAACGATTTTTAACCCTTTTCTCGTGATCGAATCGAGCTGAAACTTTGCAGGCAGACTTATGGCGACGATAAAAATGATTTAACAAATTTTCGTTAAAAAAAATAATTATAGTATAATTTTGGATATTTCGAAAATTTTTATTAATCAATTTTGTAGCGTCGCCCGACTCGAGCTCAACGCATAGGGTAAGAACCGTTTTAACTAGAAAATGAGAAAGGAAGTATAATAAAAACTTGGTTTTTATGGGTTAGTTTTTTTTCAATTAAATTTATTTTAAATCTATATCACAATATTAGTGAATATTAAATATTCTGTCTGAGGATATAATCCAGTATTGTGTTCTTGAAAATTTTATTATTAATTTGCTCTCTCATTTTATAAATATGCTCTTGATGATTTCAAATTGCATTTTAGTTTCACCGTAATATTAAATATTAATTTTATTTAATCATTTGTAGTTACTGAGGTACACCTCAAAGTGAACTAACAAGTGACGTGCTAATTTATTTAAGCGGCAAGACGCTCGCCTGTTGACCAAGAGGTCGAAACATTGATCCTTGTTCTGGGGCACCACTAAGTTAGTCCTATTTTTCATAAGAAAAGGGCTTAATTAAAAATATAAGCTTTTGAATATATTACTTGTTGAACACAGTTTCTGGATTTTGTCTCCAGAGGGATCATCATTAATTATCATAAATTATAGATGTCACACAGAGATGAAGTTATTTATTTGGGAAAGTATGTACGGGAGTCTTTTTTGGACGTTTGCAGGGATTACACAGTGTAACGTTCACGATTCCACCCACGATCGACCACAAATCTATCAAACTTGTAATGTTTTTTTATATTTTAATTAAGTGCCTTGTTTACTTTATTCAATACAACTATGCAATCGCTCAAAAAAGACTTCCATACATACTTTCCCATATAAATATTTCCGTCTCTGTGAGAAAGATAGGTATATACAATCTATACTATAATACATATAAAGAGGTAAAGTTTGTGAGTTGAAAGAAACTACTCATCCGATTTCAAAAATTCTTAGATAATTCAGGGTAAACATAGACAATATATTATCCCGTTTAAATAAAAGGGCTTTTCGTGATGACCTATTTTACAACTAACGTCGACGAAAAAATGGTCGAGCAATGCGTTTTTCACGAACGCTGCCTTACCGGTAAGAGATATTTAAATACATTCTTATAATCTATAGAGAAATTGCTGAAACTCAAAAAGTTCGTAATAATTACATTTATTTGGCGTGTTTTGTAACTCTGATGTATTTTAGTGATGAGCTGAAGCGTTATTTTACTTTGATTGCGACTTGTTTTTGTTTGTATTTTGTTTATACTTTTGTATGTAGATTGTAATTTTGATTGGTAACTGATTATTCGTAATTTTCCGATCAATCACTAGTTCACTAGAAACTTAACCTCAAACAGTTAAATCTCAGTTAGAAAGTAAACGTTTTATCACTTTGTATTCCTGCTATTATGGTCACAGTATTTTTTAATAAACAAATAAACATGCGCCCACTTTTGCGTGCTCCTCAAGCCGTCAACCAACCACGGATACCCACTAATACACTTATACACTCTGTGTATAAGTGTATTAGTACTTATATATATAGTATAATCGCATCAAAGTGCAAAATTATGTATGATACTCGGACTTTCTACCAATCAACTTTAAGATCACATTCGCAATGACGATTTTTCTTGTAACTTATATTTTCTTCTTCATTTAAAATTAATTTCATTTAATTTACCTTAATGTATCTCTACAAATGATACCCTAACAAAGTGAGCATTCTTAATATTTACTCAATATTTTATTTATTTCCGTAAATTTACGTAGGTATACATAACACGAGATATTAAATAACCTTTTACTACATAACTATGAAATCTTATTTTAAATGCAAAAAAAAAATTATATTAAAATTAAAGTTATCTTCCTTTGGCGCATAATTTTACTGTTAAAATTAAAATATCTAAAATTAAAAAAATTATTGTAACGGAAATCGTTTCCCGCATTGCTACCCGCTTGCGTGTAACGGGAATGCGTGTAGCGAGAATGCGAGACTACGAATTTATTCACTTGAAATTAGTGTTCTAGTAATATATATAATGTATTGACTACCATCTTGAATCGAGTGCCAATCACAAGGATGCCCAATTCAAAAGCTGAGGAATGATTGGTTATTGAATCCAAAATTAGAACTGTTAATTGAATTACGATTTTAGGTGTGTATATTTTTGCTAAAATGACGTGATTGTCAGATATTCGTTTTCAAAACAAAAAACACATTCATTCATTCGACATTCAATGCGGCTGTCAAAGTGATATGGTTTCGAAACTTTTGAATATGGAACCGTGTCATGCCGAAAATCGATAAAACATAAAAGTGCGTAAGCACTTGAATTTTTTTTTGAAAACCTACTCTTTTTTAGATTCATCTCATCATATTTATATCTGCGATGCTGCGCCGTGAGACGTCGTTTCTAAAATATTTGTCTCTTATTTAAGCAATTACAAACCAATAGTTAGTTACATTTGTACTACTTCAAAAACAAATATTGATAGTTCAACTACATTAAAGTATTATCAATTATACTTACCATCTCCCTAGACATTATATTATAGTCTAAATATACATTTTTAACCAATATGTAAACATCAACTATCAAAATCACGCCAATGAATTCAATAGATATTTTTAACACCAAATATGAAGAGTATCGTAATATGGTGAGGCAGATACTAGAAATTCGTCCCCCTCCCTGACCATGTGCATTATATACATTACGAACCCTTTTATGTGATTTATTTTATAAATAAATCTCACCCCTTAGACTGTATAAGTAATACACATAGAACAAAGGGACAAATAAAGATACCAACTTTAAGAACCACTATGGCACAACATCATTATATACATATACGTGGGGGTTAAACGATTTATTAAACCATTTAACAATGTCGCAAAACAAATTTTATGAAAGGAACATTCCAAAATACGAACAGTTTAAAAAAAAGTCAAATCCTTGACTTTGGACAACGATGTATTGTAACATTGCCCACGTGTCTCAAATGGTTTCTGTATAAAAAAAATTATTACTTCTAAATGGTTTCTGCTTTTGTCCTTTAATTTGGCTTGTAAATACTCCTCCCATAAGCTCGAGCTTTGGCTCATATTATGGGGAGTATAATGTCTTATAATATTATAACATAGAATCAACTTATTATAAAAAACATTATTGTGTATCTACTGTATAACTAAATATAATAAATAATATATTAATATAAAAATATAATAAATAAAATACTCTGTTTTATTAGACTTGTACTACTTCATACTTTATTTTTTAATAGACTTATATTCTTTCTACATATACTATACATTTATTTCTTCCGCCCACCGATATATTCATTATACAAACCTGTCCAACATTAGTGTTGACAAAACAAATAACACGTATACAATTAGCTACTCTAGCACAGGCTACGCCTAGTTGAGTAGTAGCAATCCACAAAACATAGTTAAAATATGTGTATTTAGATAAGTAATATTGTAAATAAAATGAAATAAATTATTATGATCCACGTATTCATGCATAAAATCAATTGTACAACGAGGATTTTATAAATAAATAAAAAATAAATAAAATAAATAAATGTTTATGTTAAAGTTAAATAGATACAATTGGTTAAATGAATGTGTAAAATTGTTTTATCTATCGTTAACATTAAATTGACTTATCTATAATTATGTCTTATCTGTGTCATCCTTTAATTGTTGGATACATTTAACTATTTTTTCTGTAATTTGTCTTACCAAGCAATTATGTCTCCCTGTTGGATGACTGAATAAAATAAAATAAATAAAATAATTTCTACGGTGGTATGCGAGTACATTCTCTTTCATTTTGCGTGCGGAATCGGGTGAAGTTTAAAATACATTAAATGATAGCATATTTTAACCTTACAGCCATTGACCGTGTTGGAGAACACCAGGATGTGGTGGAAGCGAGTGTGTGAGTCAAGTGAGAGGTGTCCGCTTTAAGTAGCCACACCGGCGGTGCAAGTCCACCATCCGGATTACAAAATGTCAAAATCCTGACATTTTAATGGATTCCCAAATTAAAAAGAAATCTTCCTCCGCGATTCTTCCGGTAGAGTTGTGTAATAATTACGTGTACAGACAACTTGGCCATTGTCAAATTTAAATAAGAGCATCATTCATCATCATCATTTTTGTCCTCTTATTCTAGAAGGTGTCTGTGTCCAAGGCGCTTCCACCTTTCACCGTCTTGCGCCGCTTCATTACTGGCCGACCAATCTAGAACCAATTTGTCTTCTACAGTCTTAGTTACTTAATCTATCTCAGCTTTATCTGCGGTGATCTATCTGCCGTCTTCCCTCCGGAGTTGCCAAGAAGATACATCTTGAATATTTTGAGTTAGAGCAAATTTTTCCGAACACGGTACTGGACAAAAATGTTCTCAGGTTTTTCTGGAATATTCTGCCGTGTATATGTGATCTCTCTGGCCCACATATCGGATCCCATTGCAGGGTCCATCAAGGTACATTAGTCCTGATGATGGATTGTATTTATTCCAATACTGTAAGATTTCTACTAGCATTTAAATGCTAGTATTTTTTTATTAAAAACACGTCAATTACTTTTTAAAAATAAAAATTCCAAAGTATGAAATATGTCAAAAAATTACGAAAATTTTGTGGCGGCCTTCGCGATATTTTTTTTATTATTTCAAATTAATAACATTGCGTCAAAACACAATACGAGGAATTCACGCAACGATGAGCATTTTTACAACACTATTTATTGCGTAATGATTTCGGAAAAATAATTTCGCAAGTTTACTGCGACACTCCAAATCAACCGCAAAGGATTCTGACAAATAAAGCATTAACCATTTAAATAGCTTTATATTATTATTATCTGTTAACTCATATATAATAGATCTTAAAATGAACGTGAAGAAACAAAAGTTGTGCTCAACCAGAAGTCTTAGAAGGAATAAATCGAGTTGTATATCCGGCTCGAACAAATTGATTGGATAGGCAGTAGCGAAAGGAAAAACTACATTTCAAAATGAAGACTACAACACGTACACGTTTACCAGTTTGAAGACTAAAAAGTGTGTGCTACATTTGTGGTAGGTACCGAAACATTACACACTTCATCTACTTCAATAAACTGCAAGAAGTGAAGTAATTGTAGTGCTACAAAATTGTAGCTACTACAATGACCTACAAGAAATACTTCTTGAAAAATACTACAAAATTTTCAAATCATCAAAACCTCCGTCAATCATTTATTTTTATCTACATCAACTTCACAAAAATATCGGCCAAAAATGTCACTTATTAAATAAGTCACACTTCAATTAAAAATTTAAAACTGTAGTTGTGTGTATTTTATAGGGTATGTAATTTGTAGTGTATGTAGTTTATAGTGTGTGCAGTTTGTAATGTACAGTTCACTTACAAACATGTGAAGTGTGCACTTCAGTATAATGAAGTTCACACTTCACACATTGTAGTACTCAGTACAGAGCGGACCCATCACTAATAGGCAGGCATAATAGATGTGTGAAAAGTTATATAATGTAGGTATCTGCATCTGAATAAGGAACAAAATCACTATTGACACAAACTCGACTATAAATCCTGGCCGCAGACATTGTGCATCGCACAGCCAAGGTTGGGTACATTAGTATAAAACATAATGGTGGACCGAGGTCCTTTAACGCATGGGAAAACATATATCAACCCATGGAAAAAGAGTCAAATTTATTAATCAATTATAAAGGCATACAGAAAAATCAAATCAACGAAAAAATATTTGGCTGCTACCGGGATTCGAACCACGGATCTCCTACCCCGGGTAGGCGCGTTATCCAATTACGCTATAGCAGCCTCCTATATTTCAGTGAATATGTCGAACATATCGATATATTAACCGTTAATTTATTTTTTATTTTTGGACACATTTCATACAACACATATATTATATTCAAGCACACATTCTTATTGTAAAGTTGCAATTTTTTCAGAACAAAGTTCTGTGAAATTTAAAACAAAATTTATTTATCAATTAGAAAGACATACATACTTACAGATAAGGTCGATATATTCACGAAAGTATGGGAGGCCGCTGTGGCGTAATTGGATAACGCGCCTGCCCCGGACAGCAAGGAGATCCGTGGTTCGAATTCCGGTAGCAGCCGAATATTTGTTTTGATTTTTACTTTCTTTCTTTTAACTCATAGCGTCTGCTTGCTTGACGCAAAAACTTTGGATCGATTTTTAACCCTTTTCCCGTGATCCAATTGAGCTGAAACTTTGCAGACAGACTCGTGGCGACGATAAAAATGATCTAACAAATTCTCGTTAAAAAAAATTAATAATTATAGTATAATTTTGGATTTTTCAAATTTTTAATGGTTTTATCATACAACTGAGTTAGTACTCCGACGCGTCCTGTAGACATGAAACCCGATTAAATAAGAAAGGAGAATAATAAAAACTTGTTTTTTATGGGTTAGTTTTTTCTGTATGTCTTTCTAATTGATTAATAAATTTGGTTTTGAATTTCACAGAACTTTGTTCTGAAAAAACTGTAACTTCACAATAAGAATGTGATATTCTCTGATGGGTTTAAAAATTTACAAAAATATTATTTTTTAAATTTTGTTGCTTCATCGCCTCAAGTGAGAGGGAGTGTTTCCGATTCTTCGATATTACTCGTGGAGTAAATAATTGACGAGCGCCGAGCGGAACGAAAAAGCTGCGTAGCTTAAATTCCATCATGCGAAGAGAAATTCGCCTGGAATCATGTTAAATCGGTCCGTGGCTGCTTTTATCATACATCTTTAATATTACTTTATAATCCATAGAGATGTCTCATAAAAATCAGCAAAACAATGCCTAATTTTATTTCATCAAGGGTATCCGGGATGTGACCATAGAATTCAGTGTAAACGGGGCCAGATATTGTTGAAGTTGAATTCAAATTTTCGTGTTTTACTATCTTTCACCGGTACAACGATGAAATTATTTATTTAATGGCGGCTCCAGATGGAATTTACAAAATTTTTTCAATGGAAATAATTTAACACGAATCCAAGGAGACCAAAATATGTTTTCGTGTTAAAAGAATTTCGTGTTTAAAAATTATATAAAAAAGTCACCAATGTTTTTGATGACGTATTAAGAGATTTAATATTTAAGTTTATACTCGTCTATACATATTTAAAATATTAAATTAGGTACATGGTTTATTAACTCTTCATATACCAACACAATATTTTTTTCGAAAAAAATACATTTTAATGGGTTTTTCTAATTCGGATATTTATTTAATAAAAATTACGTTTTATTTTTCATCATTCATATTGTAATAAGATGGTAGAATTGGAAAGAATTACGGACCATCTAAATCTCTCTAACACTCAACAACACCCTGGTATCGACTGGGACATTCTCGTAAACACTGGAAATATCGAGGGGATACTATAAATGTGTAGAGCGGTCTCAAACAAACAAACTGTTTTATATAAAAGGGCGAAAGTTTGACAAGTGCTACATAACCAGCGATAAAAACCATCGAAACCGCAGCGACAAGCGGTGTGGCCCGCGAGATTGAATAACCGATTGACAGATATTTTGGCAAGCACTTACGTGCAAAATTGAGCGGAATATTCTCGATAGTGATCGATGCGATTATAAAAATGTTCCACAGACTAGTGACTTGAGATTATTAATGCGAATTAGGAAATTGGATAATAACTGTGTGAAATTTTCTAGAAAAATTTTCTGTTGAATAGCTTTGGTGATAAATAAAAATTTTATTTTACTTTTAGCGTTGACAATATTGTCTATCGTATTCAGTATCGTCCATTGTTTGGTTCATTTCGCCCCATATCTGCGCATACTCATGACACTTTACGCATTTCTGGTGTGGTAGGAACAGTTTCTATCATCATCACCATCTTCACAGTGGGATCATCTTCAGAAGAATGATCGAGTTCTAAAATATCATTATCTGTCAAAATGGCTGCTGTACGCACGTCATCATTAAGTGCAACAAACTCTTCCAATTCCACATAGTACCTACCTACACTACAAGTAGTTATTACATTTTCCCCGGAAAACCATACCTACATTATTTTTTATTAAAATCCCCGGTGTAAAATGTGGAAATCCCGGATTAATATTCATGAGATTCCTTGACTGATTTTTGTAAGAATCCCTCGAAGGAAGATTTCATTTTACGGGAATCACATATCATAAATAAAAGTTCTGACTATAACCAACTTTTTGTAGAATTTTCCAATTTTTTATTGAATTTTAGAGTAAAAAAAGAGCCTTATAGTCTAAAAAATACATTAGGCCTATCTAAACATAATGTGCGGTAAGCTATAAATAATAAAAAATAAAAATAAAGCGTTTTTTTTTTATATTGGTAGGTTTAATGAAGAGAAAAATATTTCTGACACCGTAGATATAGTTTATTATTCGCGTCAAAATATTAAACGAAATCTTTTCGCATTAAGCGATGTTTGTTTCGAAATATACGAAACAAATATATTTTTCGCAATTTCGTATACGAAATTGCATAGTATTTTGTCATGACCAAAATATTGTTATTTATATTTTTCATATTTGCAAATTGTTAAACATATTTCATATTCGTGTTCAATATTTTCCACAGTATTATAATAATAATTATTAAAAATTTATTCAGAGTAGTTAGTTACAAATATATTTGAAGTTGTACAATACTATCATTTAAATTTGTTTAGTTATGAATATTCGATTTTTATAAATTTACTGACGACAGATCATCCTAGAGCTTTCTTGGAGGTCTTAACAGCCACCCAAAATATTATTAGGACTAACCTATGATTTTATTCTCAAACATCCAACTATCTGAGATTCGACAGTGCCCAATTTCTCATCAATTATTACTTCGCTTGCCAACAATGTTGAATTTAAACTACATGAAAAAATATATTTCAATATTAAAAATGATTTATAATATATCGCTAAATAAAATAGTTTGAGTTTTGGCTTAGAATTGGCGAACGAAGCCGTAATTGCGTGATTCCCATTTGATTTACTACGTCATCGACGCTGACAAATGACTCCCTATTAGGAATTGCGTAATAGGACTTTTCTAAATAAGCCACACCAACACAGGTGTGTGAGACAGCTACAGGTTTTTAAGACGCGAATATTTGAAATACAAGACGGAAGCATCTTCGGTCCATCCGATTAGAATGAGCGAGGCGGAACCTCTCTTTCTCTGTGTTTATCTGCGCGTAAAAACATTCAGTTACATATCATTTGTGCTCTACATACGACCACTTTCAAAGAATCGAACCAGCAGCATCGTTCCGAACGCGGTATCCATTGTTGGTTTGCAAAAACGAGGTTTGGACTGCTCATACTCGACCAACATGTTTACCGTACCCGAAACATGGCTGCGAGGTTTTCAACATAATATTACCAAGTCAATGATGTATTTAGAGTCACCTACTATTCTAAATCTGTCTCCTCAATCCTTTTTATCATAGAATATGTTTTTTTTTTATGCTTCTCGGGTACAATATACCACAAAAGTAACATTTGTTTAACGCGATCGATTTTTGACCCTTTTCCCGTGATCCAATCGAGCTGAAACTTGGCAAGCAGACTCGTGGCGACGATCAAGAAGATCTATCAAATTTTCGTTAAAAAAATTAATAATTATAGTATAATTACGGATTTTTAGAAATTTTATTGGTTTTTTCAAATTGGAATCATTAGAAAAGTTTGATTAGCAACGGCGCGTCGGCCCGATAACGTCGCGGAATATTTTCCTAAATTTGGAATTACTCCGTCGTAGACTAGTTACATCACTACGAATTTCAAATTTACAAACATTGGTTCACAGATGCAGCAAAATTGGATTTTGGGAAAAAAATCAATTAATAATTTTTTCTTTTAGATTTCTGCTTAGTTTTGAAGAATTCTACATTACTCAAATCTGATTCTGACTAAATCATTTGACGCTGGAAATTCATAAGGTACGATATTGATGATAATTGAATCTATCAAAATCTTGACATCTCAAAACATCTGACATTTTAGAAATATATTAAATTTCTGTAAGTTTAGTGTTATGTTATATGTTTTAATATGTCTTTAATTATTGTTATGTTTTACAAAGAAAGGGAGTATACTAAAAACTTGGTTACTTTTTTATTGAAGGTTTGTGGAAAATAATGAAATGTATATGAGCATTTTTACGGACATATAAATTTTAAATAAACCGCATATTTTATACGAACCGAATATCTTATAGAGAAGCAAATCTCACGTCACAAGTGTTATTCAGCTTCATTAGGAGAGTGTCAATATTTAGGTAGGTACTAATTACATCTTCGGGCTTTTCTGCAACGTCTCTTAAAGGTGGAATCCAAGTCGTGAGAACAGGGCGCCAAATACTTGATCGTTTGTAACTGTCGTCTGTATTGAAATTAAGATGTTTGTATATTACAATGAACTCTCTCACTAATCTAGGCGTATGGGGCGATTCTGTTGATAAGTTTTTTGTCTTGTCGAATCTGATGAAATGACTGATATTCGCTTTGAATGCATGTTCGCAGATTGCCGATTTATTGGAGTTATTATTAATTGCCTCAATATTCCCTCCAAACAATTGTAATAACCTTAACTATTTCATTATTACGGATATTTAGTACCTTTGTAAAAAAAAACGAGGAACAAATATTTCCACAAAACAAAAGAACATTCCAATTATTTGAGGGACCAAAATAAAATCTATATACGACTGTGTATGAAACTGAGGCAAAGTAGTAAAACATGATTTGTAAAGAAAATGCCAGACGAAATCGCCGCCCTTAAACTATCTTATCTGCTACTTCTTACGCCTTACTTCTTCCATATCAGCCACAAACATTCTTTCTCTTAAAGCAAAGGATTTTGAGAAATCTTTCTTCAAATACTCAATAAAATAAAGTCCAGCACATCTATTAAAAAGTTAAGGTTGTTATTACGGTCGTTAGACGTATTTAACTGTAATTTCGGATATTTTATACGCACCGTATGTATTACCTAGAAGCGAATCTCGACGTTTCGTTGGATACTTATCCAACGTCATCACGAGGACGACCTTTACCCGCAGAGGTGGAGGTCGGACTGATTAGGTGCTGCTTTCTAGGGCGTCAATTGTATGCACTTTGTTGTGGAGTATTCTTTTCTTCTACAATAGAGGTCGCCAGTGTGCAATATGTCGGCGGATTTTACTGCGACTGGATAAGTATCCAAAGAAACGTCGAGATTCCCTTCTCGGTAATACATACGGTGCGTATAAAATATCCGAAATTACAGTTAAATATCCAGCATATCTGACGACAACAATAAAGCCGAAAAAAATATTTAACACGCGTCATTATATAATTTTTGAACGGTGGAGCGAACCAGTTTCGCCGAACGAAAGTAGTTTATTTTACTCTTGGACTGCCGGAGCATTTTAGCACAACGGAACCAAACTGCATCGCAACCGAAATACGTTTGTATGCGGGAAACCAATTAGCATACTTGCGCAAAGAAATCAAACAAGTTTCAGTTTTCTGGGACATTCTGGCGTGTTTTTAAAACTTCAGGGTCCATCATCGTCGAAACGTCGGCCAGAAAGGTCGTAGAAACAATTCAGAATATCCCAGAAAATTCAAACCAGAAGATTCTGAAAACCTATTATTTTTTTTAAATAGAGATGCGAACACGGAATGCGTACCGCATCAATATTCTCAATGTTCTCATACTAAACCAAAAGCATGTGCTATGAAAATAGAACCAACTTGCTGGTGTCCTGGAATGGGGCTCGAACCACCGATCACCAGATCACTAGGCGAGAGTCACGACCACTACATCAATAAACTACTCTGTTCACTAGATAAACCCTTCAAAAGCAGACTTAAGCAGTTTTACTTATCACAAAACCTAGTCTAACTCTTTCTTATCCCTTTCTCCTACTCGTCTTATTATTATGGAGGTAGTTTTGTTACTGTGATATTGTGCATCGGAAATCTGTTTTAATTGTTCCACTAAACTATATGGCTGATTAGAAGAAATTGCCAACCGTCAATAAAGTTGCCATTGTTATAATAGGTATGTATACAAAATGGAAATAAAATACATGCGACAAGAGACTCGAAGGTTTAGATCTAATCTCTTTGGATGAAAAATAAATAAAAAATTGAGCTAGTCTTACAGTAGTCGAATTATGTGTAACATATTTTCTCAGTAAGGCTTCGTTCTTTTCTCAGAAACGCTCGGTAAAGAAAGCTGCAGCTTCCCATAAGCCGAGCGTAAAGATGTTACACATTAAAAATTTCAAGATAATTTATTTATTCATACTCGCAGAGAAAACCTCAATATTGTATGAAAAAAGCCAAAAAGTTAGGTTAGGTTAGGTTAGGTATATATGAATATATATCGCACAAACCAGCTATTTGACTAGCTGTTCGTACCCGGCATTGCACGGGTTAAGTATTAAGTTGAAAATAAATTTGTGGGGGGAAACAAAGTTTTGATTCGAACGGTATAGATTTGCATCGAAAATATATCAGTGGAGGGGAAGGGTTAAAAGAATAGGTGGGAAATGTCGCCTATGCTACCCGCCGGGTCCTAAAACATAAGTATGCAAAGTTTGAATCGAATCGGATAAACGGTATAGATTTGCATAAAGAACAGACAGACAGACATTGAGTTTTATAGGTACAGAAGATAAGTATACGACAAATGAACAGCTGATTTTATTTATAAAACCAATTTATTTTGTCGGCATCAATAAAATATACTTTGCACATTATTTTTGTCGACCAATTTTTTTCTGAATCAAAATTATCCAGAGATATTAAAAATCTAAATTCAACATAATCTTAAATTATCGAATTTGACATTTTCTTCACTAATTTTATACTCAGATCGTTTTCAACCTATTAATAATGCGTACAATAACATTTCTTAGTAAAAATAAAATACATTACTACCTTTCGCCTGAATGAAATACAGTAATAATGTAGTAGTACATCGGAAGTACACGGATGAACAATTTTTCCTTTCATTTGCATTTTCTCTTCGTGCGGTTTCGAGGGAGAGTAGCAAGCTATGGCGCAAAATATGATGGCAATATTATTTGCTAATGCCTCGAAATATTTTATGGTGTTCGTCACGTAGTCTCTGCCGTGTAGGCGTGGTCACCGCACACGTGAAACACACACGTATATTTTTTACGAATATTTTATTCTCGAATTTGGGGACATACACAAACGTGTACATCCGTGTATTGACACAAGAACAAAGTCTACATTTCACCAACGTTTTTTTTTAAATTGTTTCGAATTTTAGTATAAAGTAAACATTATTTTAGCTAGACCGCATTCAAAAGAATGTGCGCAAAAAATATGTGAACACAAAATAAGTTTTTCTAGTAAGTAACCTGTTTTAAACTAAAAAATAGTATTTATTTGGAATATTATATTGAGGCTTGTGTTACGGGCATGCCAGGCAACTTTCCCCCGCTTTCTTCTTACCGGACAAAGCTAGGGAATGGTCTTTTGACTGTGGTCGACCTATAGCGCTAATCGTAAACCAATTCAATCCAATTTATATCTAAGAATGTTCTTAGGTTTTCACGGCCACTCAGAATCTCCTGGTTTGTGTCTTCTGGGGCGTTATGCCGTGTTATTACGATCTTTCTGGCCGACATTTCGGATCCCATTGCAGGGCTGATGCCATCATCATGATGAAAGATCGCAATAACGCGACATAATACCCCAGAAGACACAATCCAGAACAATTTATATCTAGCCTGTTCAATATTCCGTACTCAATACGACACAGAAAATATACAATATTGTTTATTTTTATTTTTAACGCTTCAACAGACCAATTACTGAAGTCGTTACATCACAAAAACATCCAAGCTTGAGAAAATCACATAGCTTTATTATGACCTCACCGGAAATTGAACCTTAAGATACCAGTGCCATGTCCACTGGGCTACAAGGGCCGCTTTAGAAATAATAATTTTATATATTTTATACTTTCAAAACTTTTTATCAGTAATAGTAGATAATATCAAAATAATACGTTTTGATGAAATTTAAAAATATTTCGATTTAACATCAACTATAATACCTAATCTTCCAAAGTAGCCAGGGCAACGCTGATTATTGATAGACTGAAAAGAACAGGATTGTGTAATCCCAATATAATTCGCAAAAGGTGACTGCCAACATAAATGTATCCGGTATGCATATGCATCCTCGCCCCAGACATCTGAAGCCTACATATTCGTTGCTTTTTTAAAAAAAAAATTATTATTTATTAGAGACACTAACAGGATAATGGGTACATGATACTCAGATAATAAACATTACAGTGAAGACAATGCCCACTATCCCAATTACAAGTGTCTTCGGCACGCTCTATTTTTGTAATTAATTATATTTTACATGTACATTTATGTATATTATATATTTTGTGTTTGAGTGTAGTGCGATTAGTATTTAATGAATGATTGATTTAATGGATCTACAGGTTCATGTCGTCGTTTAGAAAATGGATATATGTCACGGTACATGTTGCTTTGTAACATGTACCGTGAAATATACATTTAAATTACTTTTATTTAACGTAATTATTAATTTTAAAAAACGTCGTACTCGGTCGATTTCTAATGACTTCGACTCCGACTCTGACTCAACAGCTCTGGGAAAAGGCAACCGATATTAAATCAATCTTTATCTTTACATTTAGCATATTTCCCCGCGCCATGGACACGCATACTCGTTATTTGCTTAGGATTAATGCTACATTATAATTAAAAGGAAAATACATTTATGAAAATTGTTCATAAATTTATTTTAAAATGTATGGTTTCCGTTGAAACGGCGTTTTAACGGCCTTTAAAGTGAAAATTGTCTGGGTTCAAATTCCACCACCTATCAATTATTGTCAGTTTTTATGTTCCTGGCTTCAATGGTAAATTCCAACTTTATTCTCTACTAGCTGTTCGTACCCGGCGTTGCACGGGTTAAGGATTAAGTTGAAAATAAATTTGTAAGGGGAAACAATGTTTCGATTCTAACGGTATAGATTTGCGTCGAAAATATATCAGGGGGAGGGGAAGGAGTAAAATAATAGGGAGGAAATGTCACCGTTGTTACCCGCCGAGTCCTAAAGAATAAGTTTCCAAATTTTGAGTCCGATAGGTCGAACGGTACAGATTTGCATCGATCATCATATATCAGGGAGAGGAGAAGGGGTAAAATAATAGGGAGGAAATGTCACCTGTGTTACCCGCCGGGTCTTAAAGCATAAGTATGAAAAATTTGAAACGAATCGTTAAACGGTTTAGATTTGTATAGAGAACAGACAGACAGACATTGAGTTTTATAGGTAAAAATTTAAATTTTTTTTAAATTTTGACAATTTAAGAAATCTTATATTTTTCTATATTAGTAATAAATAACTTAATTAAGCTGTCATCCAACGCTGGTTCATTGTAGGGGAATAATAATATAAGTATATTTAATAATTGCAAATTGCAACTCACTGCTTTTCACTGGCGTCGAAAGAGGGTTGTTTCACTTATTACAACTAACTAACTTACCATCACGCCGTTTACCCGCGGGGGTAGGCAGAAAGGATAGAGCGCCATACTCTTCTGTCCTGACATACAACATTCGCTTCGTCTACATTCATGCATCTTCGCATGCAAGCTCGACGGTTGTTCAGGCTTCTAACGGGACCATCTTCCAGTATCTGGTTAATCTGGTCGTGCCACGTCTTCCGTGGTCGCCCTCTCTTTCTGGCGCCTTATTACATATTGCGTTAACACATCTACATACATGCTTGAATTATTCACAATTGAAGTATGTACGAAAAACTTGATTGATTTAAACCACGTGCAATAAAAACCTAAAGACGTTTATTTCAACTCTCTACAATTTCATAATCTACGGACGATACAGAGATATTTTAAAAACAAATCTAACACCTACAGCTGGTTTAAAAGGGAACGCTACTCGCGGCGTCTTCACTTTTCGATTTTGATTTGATTGATGTTATTCTATCAGCAAAATTATGAACAACACATAATCTCTACAAATTTTTATGTTACATTTATAGCGAGATCGAGTATTACCATTGCGACAGTCGTATTGTAAAGGAAAGACCTGTGAGGAGCCAATCCCATGCAGTTTACGTTTATCCAATTAACTTCCGACGAATCAGAAAGCTTGCTTTCTTTCTTGTATTTACCTGCTATTGAATTTACTTGAGATTCGCTTTAGATTAGTTTGATTACGTTTCCAGCCTATTAACCGCTTTTCACAAGATCTGGCATATCGAACGCCCACCAAAATTGATATTACTGTATTAAGTAGTAGGTATGAGTAATTATTGTCGATTTTTTAATAGAACGGAATCAATTTCTCGCTCTTATTGAATTTATTTACATCGCCAGATTCAAACTGAAGTTACGACTTAGTTTTCAGTATCAACTTACCTTTTTATTCCATCCGATTAATGGTCTGGTGTACATAATACTACTTTTCAAGGTTTTTGAAACCTTCACACGCCTATATTCTTTACATCTTATTTATTATACATCGGCATGAAGCCTCTAAATATTCTCATGTTTACTTATACCATTTATAAACTATACCTCCTTCCTGCGTCTTTCTGTGAATTGAGGTATTGACATGCAGGTACTGGCATTTGTATTTATAAAATTATTGATCCACGTATTATCTGAGATAAGATAACTACCATTTGACATGGATAATTTCACGTTAACAACTGACATTGCTATCCCTAGGGTACAACGTATGATAAGAGCACAGTCTAGCAGATGAGCTGAAGATTCGTAAATCTACACCATCGTACTAACGAAGAGAAAAACTACATTTCAAAAAGAAGACTACAACAGGCACACGTTCACGTTTGAAGACTACAAAGTGTATGCCACATTTGTAGTAGGTACCGAAACATTACACACTACATCTACTTCAATAAACTACATGAAATGAAGTAAAATGAAGGCACGCGTTCACCACGTTCACGTTTGAAGACTACAAAGTGTATGCCACGTTTGTAGTAGGTACCGAAACATTACACACTTCATCTACTTCAATAAACTACATGACGTGAAGTTATTGTATTACTACAAAATTGTATTTGCTACAATGGAGTTGTTTTAGTTTCCAGGCATTTCATCATTCAGTCCCAAAATTTTTTAAACCATGGAGGGACGGTTGTTTCAGTTTCCATAAATTTCAACATTCTATCCAAAAATTTTCAAAACCATGGGGGAGGGGGTTGTTTCAGTTTCCAAACTTTTCCTCATTTTGCTACATTAACTTTCCAAAATTAAAATCTGACGGAGAGGTGGGAGTTAAAAAATCGGCCAAAAGTTTGCACAAAATTGAAGTGTGTGTAGTTTGAAGTATGACATACCTAATTTGAAGTGTACAGTTTAAAGTATATACTGTTACGTGTCGTGGCTCGGTCGAAATGAAATGAAAAACGTATTTCGTGATTTATCACTAAAATAAACCTTTATTATCGCTTCAACATTTTATCTGACATTTTATATTCGCTGGAATACTCAATAATACGCAATACTCTTTTTAAACTAAAAGAACCTCTTCGCTTTTATTTTTTTACTGCGGTAAGAACTTTTCTAAAATCTTCGCTTTAAAATTATCTGTTATTTATTATTCGTTATTTCACATCTGAGCACACCGGCCCGTCGTTCCACGCGCATGCGCCACTTATCTATGGCATGCGCCTGCGCTTGTATTCGGCTGTCAAATGTCAACGGACGACTCGTTTCAATACTTTGAAGTATAAAATTTACGGTGCGCAACTTGAAGTGTGCAGTTTGAAGTGTGTAGTACATTTACAAACGTGTGAAGTGTGCGTTTCAGTATAATGTAGTACTACATTGTAGTACTTAGACCGGACCCATTACCACATAGTATAGATCAAATTTTAAATAATTAATAAATGTTTGTCATGAGACAGAATATTTCGCAAGTCATCCTCCTTGCCCAACCACCGGGGGAGCAAGTGCCGTGGTGTACCAACATATTCGGCCGAATTCTGAGAACAGCAAGATTGTTATTTTAGTGATTGATACCCAAACCTTCAAACGCTTTACACCTGCCTTATTCATTGATTACTGCCCCAAAACTCAAAAATGGACGGGACGTATTAATTTACAAATATTGAATTAAAACCAATATATTCGTCCAGTGATATAAATATTGACATTTGACAGATGTCTTGACGTTTCTCTTGTTTTGAATGTTGGGGTAACAATCATCAAA
Organism: Agrypnia vestita; assembly: GCA_016648135.1. Lineage (NCBI taxonomy): Eukaryota > Metazoa > Arthropoda > Insecta > Trichoptera > Phryganeidae > Agrypnia > Agrypnia vestita. The sequence goes on along the minus strand of JADDOH010008087.1, from coordinate 9,208 downwards.
TTACAATCTTGCTATTTCCAGAATACGGCCGAAAATATAGTGATATACTTGCATCAACATACTTTTTGATTGTGAAGAACCCCTACATTTTCACTATTTACGAACATATATTATATAACTTAATACAAATAATCTTTGATGCTTTTTAATAATAAATTGTGAATTTTACATATGACGTGACAATTTAAATGAATTGTGATAATATAAATGAACAAATTTAATATAAATTAATTAAGTACGTTATGACAGGGTTACTACTTACTACACACGTACTCCAATAAAAAAAACTTTTTAATCCTAAATACCCGGAATTTTTTTGGCCATATCATGAGACATCCTGAAATAACAACACATTCTGCATCCATTATGCCAGACTAGCCTTTGAAGCTTTTTAATAATAAATCTATACCTATAAAACTCAATGTCTGTCTTACCTACTACTACCTAATACCTATAAAACTCAATGTTCTCCACACCGTTTGTCCGATTCGATTCAAATTTTGCATACTTATGCTTTAGGACCCGGGGGGTAACATGGGCAACATTTCCTCCCTATTCTCTTACCCCTTTCCCTCCCCCTGACGTATTTTCGATGCAAATCTGTACCGTTTGACCGATCGGACTCAAAATTTGGAAATTTATTTTTAAGGACTCGGTGGGTAACATATGCGACATTTCCCCCCCTATTCTTTTAACCCTTCCACTCCCCTGATATATTTTCGATGCAAATCTGTACAGTTTGACCGATCGGACTCAAAATTTGGAAACTTATTAATTAAAACTCGGCAGGTAACATATGCGAAATTTCCCCAATATTCTTTTAACCCTTCCCCTCCACTGATATATTTTCGATGCAAATCTATACCGTTAGACCGATCGGACTCAAAATTTGGAAACTCATTTTTTAGGACCCGGCGGGTAACAAAAGTGACATTTCCTCCCTCCCCTTTTACCCTTTACCCTCCCCCTGATATATTTTAGATGCTAATCTGTACCTTTCTACCAATCAAACTCAAATTTTAGAAACTTATTCTTCAAGACCCGGTGGGTAACATAGGCAACATTTCCCCCTATTATTTTACCCCTTCCTCTTCCCCTGATATATTTTTCATGAAAATCTGTACCGTTAGACCGATCGGGCTCAAAATTTGCAAAATTATTCTTTAGGACTCGGCGGTTAACATTGGTGACATTTCCCTCCTATTATTTTACCCTTTTCCTTCCCCCTGATATATTTTCGATGCAAATCTATACCGTTCGAATCGAACCTTTGTTTTTCCTCACAAATTTATTTTAAACTTAATCCTTAACGCCGAGTATGAACAGTTAGTTGTTCTATATTCTTGATACTCTTTTGCATTTGGCTTAATTCGTTATGTACAGTAAAATTAGATACGTATAAGTTGCTATGTAGGATTGCAGTCGAAAAAACTACCAGCCATCATTGTGAGCGATAGGTTGATAATATATTACTAACTTAACGTCAGGCTGTTTCCCCGCAGGGCAGAGAGGATAGAGCGTCATAATGTTTTTTCGCCCGAAACACATCTCCCATCCACACTAATTAATCCATCTTCTTACTCGCTCTTAAGCTCTTAAAGAGGCTTCTAATAAATCATCTTCCGGCATTTGATTTAAGTCAAGTCTTCCGCGGACGTATTTTCTTACCATGCTTATATTAGCTTCGCTTATGCTTATATGTCTGGGTGGAATTTTATAATCAATATTTCACCCGCATCCCTATATCTAATCGAGCTGAAATTTTGTACACAAGCGATGACAATACACGAATCATTTGTCAGATTCACTAATTAATCAATTAATCTATCATAATTAATTATTCAAAGTTTTATATGGGAAATAAGTCAATGAGCTCACCAAAAAATGGCGCTAGTTTCCTACCGAAGTGATTTTGTACGCTGGGCAATATTAAGACTAAAAAGTAGAAAATTATATTACATTAAAAAAAATTCAAAACCTTGCTTATATTAAAATGTATAATACTAAAAAGTAAAATTTTACCTCTCTCGAAAAATAAAAGCGTGCTTTCCCTCCATCAACAACAGAGTACTGTAAGCGTGGATTTTAAAATAAAATATTTTTTCGTGTAATTTTCTAGTACCTCTACAGTCGCGTTACACATTCTCTCCTCATGCATCGGTTCCACATGACCAAGCACTTCATTTTTATCAATTTCATATTAGCTTCTTATTTCACTCTTGTCATAAATGGATTTGCCACATATAAAGGGTTATTTGTAAAACATTAATAACCTCACAGGACTATATTCCTGCCTTGATTATGAGTCGAAAATGTTCAAGCTATTATGACATAATATCCACAGTTAAGGAGATATGCGACATCAAAGTTTGAATTTTTTTTCAATATTTCTGACTTATTTTTTGTACAACGTTGGACTATCATTACAGTAACTTATATCGAATATGAAAAATTCATTCCCTTTAATACAAGTCAAATAAAAATAAAAACCTTCGATTTCCAATTGGTATTTTTCAGGGTTTTTATCATTTTATTTAATTTGTATTGAAACGAATGAATTTCTCGTAATCGATATGAGTTACTGTAATGATAGTCCAACGTTTTACAAAAAATAAGTCAGAAATATTGAAAAAAAAATGCAAACTTTGATGTCGCATATCTCCATAACTATTGATATTAGGTCATAATAGCTTGAACATTTTCGACTCATAATCAAGGCAGGAATATAGTCTTTCGAGGTTATTAATGTTTTACAAATAACCCTGTACACCAGAGTATGTAATTAGGTATTTAAGGACTCTAATATGTAAAAATGCTGTAAGATTAACTGTCGGAAATTAAATAAGAAAGATAGCATGTAACATGAAAAATAAAGAAAATATAACATGTGACAATCATGTTTTATAAATTTAATTAATAGCATAATTGAATAATATAATTATTCGTCTCCCAATCAGTGCGCAATTTAATTCCTATATTAATTAGCTTAGAAAAATATTTAAGTTTGATTATCCATTTAGACATGTAGGAATTAGCACTCAGTTGAGATATCTCTAAGGAAAATGAAAATGAATATTTCTAACAAAACACGACAGCCAATGAACGTCGTGTTTGATAATCGAACATTAAAATTTTATAATCTAAGATACATTTTATGATCAAATATTTATTGGATGATGTTAACAAACATGACATTCATTTCAAAAATTGATGGTCAAAGTTATATACTAATATTTTTCCTTATATTGGTTTACGAGGAAATTAATATTATATATTAAACGGTAAAATATACACAAATGTGAATGATTTATAAACATAACACTTTTACCTTGAATAAATCCTCTCCGATTAACTATAAACTATATTATTAAAACGATAATTTTTGAATTTATTCACTCACACACTTCAAAGAAAATAAACAAAATTTATTATTACTTCAACCATCGGTAAATAAACGCACTTTGTCCGGTTGTGAGGAAACACACTGTATTCAATAAAACTGTTTAAATTTTAAAGAAACATAGTTATTGACGTATGCGTTTAATTTATATATTTTTTCGCAGGATTGAAAATATCGCGATTGTTTCTTATTTTCGTACGCCCGTGCGACCGGTCCCACAGCCAGCGACAAACAGAACGCGGCAACATTAGGTAGGTACTTCACAGCGGTTGTAAAAAAAAAACAGAGCAAAAATGGTAAAGGCCGTGTCGGGAACCACGTGAAGTCGCATTACTTGGTGTCATCATCCCCTGTTAATTCAACAGGGGGTGAATTATTTCCATAATTATGTAATTATTATATCAATGCATTTATACTATCAGTATATCTCAATATAACATATATTAGGTCCTTACATATGAAATTGGCGTTTTGCCGTACTGGCAAATTTGATCTCAAATATCTTCTCTTTGGTTCGGAATTCCAAATCCAAATTTATACAGCTATTTACTCATGTATTTGTGTTTTGAAAATTATAATTCATTTGTTTTTTCCTCAATTGTTTTTTTCTTTGCGTCACTCAGTTTACAAAATGAAAGACTTGAAATATCGCGTTATTTACGACTACGAGTTCCACCGTGGCACCAGTGCTGCAGAAACGGCTCGAAGGATTAATGATGTGTATGGCGACGGTGCCGCAAAAAAAACACAGTGCGTTTTTGGTTCCAACGTTTTCGTTCTGGAAATTTCGACCTGCAGAACAAGCCCCGTGGACGGCCGGAGACCAAAGTTGATAATGAAGAATTGAAGGCTATTGTGGAAGCGGATCCATCGCAAACCACATCCGAGTTAGCTGCAGGTTGCGGTGTTAGTGATAAAACTGTTTTAATCCACTTGAAGCAAATTGGTAAGGTAAAAAAGCTTGAAAGGTGGATACCTCACGAATTGAGTGAAGCAAATCAACAAACGCGCGTTGACTGCTGCGTTGCATTACTCAACCGGCCCAATAATGAAGGGATTTTAAATCGAATCATTACCTGTGATGAAAAGTGGATCCTGTACGATATCGGAAGCGCTCATCGCAATGGCTGAACCCTGCCGAACCAGCCAAACCATGCCCCAAGCGAAAATTGACTCCAAAAAAGTTACTTGTGAGCGTTTGGTGGACTAGTGCTGGTGTCGTTCACTACAGCTTTCTTAAATCTGGCCAGACGATTACGGCAGATGTCTAGTGTCAGCAACTGCAAACCATGATGGAAAAGCTAGCTGCTAAACAACCGAGGCTGGTTAATCGCTCTAGGCCACTACTGCTTCATGATAACGCTAGACCACACACTGCACAACAGACGGCTACCAAATTAGAGGAGCTTCAATTGGAATGTCTAAGACATCCACCATACTCTCCGGACCTTGCCCCAACAGATTACCATTTTTTTCGAAATTTGGATAACTTCTTGCAAAGGAAAAAATTCAACTCCGATGGGGCAGTCCAAACCGCCTTCAAAGATTTTATTGATTCCCGTCCGAATGGTTTTTTTAGTAAAGGGATCGATGAACTACTTATGAGATGGCAAAAGTGCATAGATAGCAATGGTACATACTTTGATTAAATAAATATATTATATTTTATTTGATTATTATATTTGATTAAATAAATATATTATAATAAAAAAAATCGGCTTTATGTTCCTCCCATACTAAACGTCAATTTCATATGTAAGGACCTAATATTTATATATGAATTATAAAATATATACCTACCCACGTAAATTGTTAAACGATTAATTTACGTTCATATGGTTTATCCCGCGTATCTATCTAGGATGTTACCTGATCTAAAAGGGTATAAGTATGAGTTTTAAACAAATTAACCTCAAATAAGACGCTTGTGTGGAAAATCTTTGGTCGATAGAGTGAGGAATGAACAAATTAGACATGAATGCAATGCTGTTAGTGTGGTAGATAGAATAAAGAAAGGAGTGCTGAGATGGTTTGGTCATGTGGAACGTATGACCGAGGAAAGGATGGTTAAGAAAATGTATGAGGCGAGTGTTGAAGGCAACAGGAATAGAGGGCGTCCGCGAAAGACCTGGCACGATCAGATACTACAAGTATTTGAGGATGGCCCTGTTAAAAACTGCAACAACCGTAGAACTCGTATGAGAAGATGTATCAATGTGGCCGAATCAAAAGTGGTGTGCCAGGATAAAAGAGTGTGGAAAAAAGGTTCAATCCTCTCTGCCTACGGGGAAGCGGCGTGATGGTTAGTTAGTTAGTTAGTTAACCTTAAATATTTTTTTAATCAATTAAAATGAAATTAATTAAAATTCTTCTTCGTGTGCCGTCTTGTGATTACGACATGTGCTCTCTATTTGTCCTGTGCAAGATATATAACATCTGTGATATTTTGGACACAGTCACTTTCTGATATTACTCGCCCAAGATTTCTTTCTGCCTACGCTTTTGCTGCCTTTTATTTTCTCCTTGTGTGCTGAGTTGTAAGAGATCATTATATTACGTAGAGCATAAAAGCGAAGACAGCGATATCCAAAAAAAATTAAAAATGTTTTGAATGCAGTCACCAAGGATTACTAATTTAAAATGTACTGAATTCTAAATTGTACGTATCTGTCACTTCCAAAATCATGTTTCTTATAGGCCATGTTTACTATAAAATCTCGAATTTAGTACATTATAAATTAGTAGGTAATCCTCGATAACTGCATTAAATTTTTTTGATATTACTGACTTCTTTTATACCCCACATATATTTTATATACAGGGTTATTTGTAAAACATTAATAACCTCGCAGGACTATATTTCTGCCTTGATTATGAGTCGAAAATGTTCAAGCTATTATGACCTAATATCAATAGTTAAGGAGATATGCGACATCAAAGTTTGCATTTTTTTTTTCAATATTTCTGACTTATTTTTTGTAAAACGTTGGACTATCATTACAGTAACTTATATCGAAAATAAAAAAATTCATTCCCTTTAATACAAGTCAAATAAAAAAATAAAAACCTTCGAATTCCAATTGGAAAACATTCCAATTGGAGTTTTTTCAAGGTTTTTATCATTTTATTTAACTTGTATTGAAACGAATGAATTTGTCGTAATCGATATGAGTTACTGTAATGATAGTCCAACGTTTTACAAAAAATAAATTAGAAATATTGGAAAAAAAATGCAAACTTTGATGTCGCATATCTCTTTAACTATTGATATCAGGTCATAATAGCTTGAACATTTTCGACTCATAATCAAGGCAGGAATATAGTCCTGCGAGGTTATTAATGTTTTACAAATAACCCTGTATAAAGCTTTCCTTCGTTTTTTGGTATAAATAATACTTCTTTAGATTTTGACCACATTATTTCAATAACTACTTATTATATTCTCAATCACTGACATTATTAAACAATATTTTTTAATACCAACATGACAAGCAGCAGCATGCGTAATAAAATATGCAAAAAGGATACAGTTGAAATATTCGGAATACATTAATTTTTATTAAGTTTGTAAATAAAATTATCAGCATTTTACCTCTTATATTAATATGCAACTCTTACATCATATTTATATGCATTCTAATGGTTACAATCAATTTATTAATCGGAAGACATCGGAGGAAATTATAAAATATATATTTACTTGGTAAATAAAATTATACAAAATAAATCATTATCATTAGATCAATCATGAAAGATTAAATGGTTTAATAAGTATTTTAAAATAATAAATCAGTGTTGGTTTCTTATATTATTTTTGACATTTTAAAATTAAATTTCAATCAATGCTGTATGTAATACCTAATTGCATAAATCAAAAACGCGTAAATTATGTTAATGTTATAAAATCTATACCTATAAAACTCAATGTCTGTCTGTCTGTTCTCTATACAAATCCACACCGTTTGTCCGATTCGATTCAAATTTTGCATACTTATGCTTTGGAACCCGGCGGGTAACATAGGCAACATTTCTTCCCTATTATCTTACCCCTTCCCCTCCCCCTGACATATTTTCGATGCAAATCTGTACCGTTTGACCGATCGGATTCAAAATTTGTAAACTTATTCTTAAGGTCTCGGCGGGTAATATATGCGACATTTCTCCCTTATTCTTTTAACCCTTCCCCTCCACTTATATATTTTCTATGCAAATCTGTACCTTTCGGCCGATTGGACCTCAAAATTTGAAAACTTATTCGTTAGAACTCGTAACAAATGCGAAATTTCCCCCCTATTCTTTTTACCCTTCCCCTACGCTTATATATTTTCGATGCAAATATATATACCATTCGAATTGAATCTTTGTTTATCCTCACAAATTTATTTTAAACTTAATCCTTAACCCGTGCAACGCCGGGTTTACAGCTAGTTGATTTATAAATTCCAAGATAAAAATGTTCCCAGTTTTCTCGGTCGTCCAGTATCTTCAGCGCAGTTTTGTGGGGCTATTCTGCCGTGTGTATCCGGTCTCTATAGTTTCGGACCTCATGCTGGGTCCATCATCAGGACTGATGAAAGCCTTATCGAAATCAGCGCTGGAAACCGGCCCGGAAAACTCTACACAGAAGGTTCTAGAATATCGAGATTCGCGTAAGTGGGGGTATAGAACTCACATAAACGTAAACACCTAAACTAAAAGTTCATTTTTATTAACTATTACGTTTATCATAACTTAAAGTACCATAAAACATTTTTATTTATTAAAAATATATTACAATATTAATATTTTTCTTTCTTATCATCACACCGGTTCCGCGCGGGCGTACGTGGAGAGGATGGAACGCCTCACTCTTCTGTCCTGACACACAACTCTCGCCTCATTTACAAGTTCGACGATTGTTGAGGCTCCTTCTGGACCATCTTCCGAAAGGTGGTTAATCTGGTCGTGCCACGTTTTCCGCTATCGCTCTCTCTCTCTTTTTGGCGCCGTTAGCACTTGCCACATAAGTGTATCTTTCTCACAACTCTTTCCTCATTCATTCGATCAACATGCCCAAACCACCCGAGAGACCCTTTTTTTAATTTTATCAACTTTCAATCAATTATTACCATAGTGTGATAAGAGTAACACATGAAATTAATTTTCTTCTTACTAAACTTCACAGCTGATCTTATGATGTTTCAACCTTTTTTCTTTACGCTTGTTCAAACTCCTAAGGTCGACCCTAGAACCAGTGTGCGCTATTAAATCAAGTTCACTTCGTACCTTTGGCGTCAGGCTTTGTTAAAAATTCTGTGACCGGTTGTTGATATTTATTATTTATTAAATTTATAAAATTTTAAAAAAATTGTTTCGCTTTTCTTCCCATGGAAAACCTGGCGATCGAGATCGTCAATCAGGGTATATTTGTCCGAACTAACTAACTTAACCAACTTACCATCACGCCGTTTCCCCTTGGGGGTAGGTAGAGAGGATAGAGCGCCATACTCTTGACATACAACTTTCGCTTCATCTACATTCATACATCTTCGCATGCAAGCTCGACAATTCATATTTGTCCGGATGTCTAATTTATTGACAAAATGTACTTACTTTGGAAATCGATCATCGCCATCGCGTAAAAATAGTCGCATTAATTGAGAGCTAGGTCTATTTTTATTACCCCCTTTATATTAACTCGTGGCGTCTGCTTGCTTGCTTGCTTGCCGGCTTGCCGTCAACAAAAATTTTGGATCAATTTTTGACCCTTTTCCCGTGATCCAATCGAGCTGAAACTTGGCAAGTAGACTCGTGGCGACGATCCAGAAG